>JARCFY010000378.1:0-24237 GCA_029233225.1 Lepidodactylus listeri | reverse complement strand
CGTGATGAACGATTATGAATGCCTCGGACTGAACGTGATTGGCGTAGATGCCAGCGAGCAGTTCTTTGCCGAACTGGCAGGCGTAACCGAACCCGAAAAGAAACGTAAGATTATAGGTAAAGGCTTTATCGATGTGTTCGATGTAGAAGCACATAAACTAAAAGACGTGAAATGGCTGGCACAGGGTACTATCTATCCTGACTGCATCGAGTCACTTTCCATCACCGGCACGGTTATCAAGAGCCACCACAACGTGGGCGGTCTTCCCGAAAAGATGCACCTGAAACTTTGCGAGCCATTGCGCCTGCTGTTTAAGGATGAAGTTCGCCGCGTAGGTCGTGAGTTAGGCATGCCGGAACATTTGATTACCCGTCACCCTTTCCCGGGACCGGGACTGGCAGTACGTATCCTGGGCGACATCACTCCGGAGAAAGTACGCATTCTGCAAGATGCCGACGATATATTTATCCAGGGTTTGCGTGACTGGGGCTTGTATGATCAGGTATGGCAGGCAGGTGTTATCCTGCTCCCTGTTCAGTCGGTGGGCGTAATGGGTGACGAACGTACTTACGAACGTGCCGTTGCTTTGCGTGCGGTAACATCTACCGATGCCATGACTGCGGACTGGGCGCACTTGCCTTACGATTTTATGGGCAAGGTTTCCAATGACATTATTAATAAGGTAAAGGGTGTGAACCGTGTTACCTACGACATCAGCTCTAAACCGCCTGCAACTATCGAGTGGGAATAACCCCGGCGAGGCGCCGGAGCCAGGTTTCTATGCAGACAATATGATGCTGCACTCAATTTGGCTGCGCAATGAATAAAGAATCCCCGGTACAGTGTGATGTACCGGGGATTTCTTTATTTACAAATCAATACCGTGCACTGATAAGGTGCCAGTTTCACCAGTTTCCCGTTTTCTATGGAAACCAAGTGGCAATTGTCCGTTGCGTTGGTTGTTTGGTTCAGTGACAAACCTTCCACTGTTTTACTGTTCAGTTCCACTGTTATAGGCTTGTCCGTACGGTTGAAACAAGCGATGGCTTTGCTGCCGTCGGCAAGAGGTTTCACCCATACATCGTAATGGTCGGCACGAATCATTCGTTCCGCTTGTTTACCCAGAGGGTCCTGGTTGATGGCAATCAGGTTTCTGTTTAGCAAAGTGTGTAATGTGGTGTCGTTCATCTGTCGTACATCGTTGCCCGAAAGCAGGGGAGAAGCCATCATACACCACAACGCAAAGTGCGATTGGTACTGCTGGTCTGTGCAACCTTCCGACTCATACCCGATGCTCTTACTCTTGCCGTCGATGCCCACCACGAGCATATCCGGGTCGTTCCATCCGGCAGGTCCGGCGTACTGACTGAGCGGAGCGTTTATCTCAAGTATATTCTGAATGCCAAGCAGTCCGCCTTTCTGGATGTCGGGGCGATTCCAAAGATCGCCTATATCTCCTGAGATACGCCACAGGTGTCCGCCCACCTCTTTTGCCCATTTCCACGGTTCGCGTTGTCCCCATTCGCAAATAGAGAAAACAATGGCACGGTCGGTGCTGCGCAGTGCTTTCCCCATTTTGGAGTATCGCTCCATAGCTTCCACTCTTCCGGCGGGAGCATGGCAATAGTCATATTTCAGCAGGTCTATGCCCCAGGATGCAAAGTCGCGCGCATCGGTTTCCTCATAACCATAACTGCCGCACACACCACCGCAAGTTTTGTCCGCCGCGTCCGAATAGATGCCCAACTTAAAACCACGCTGGTGTAGATAGTCTGCCACATACTTGATGCCACGGGGGAACTTCGCCTTATCTATCTGGATATGTCCGTCCTCACCACGTTCCGGCAGTTGCCAAAAGTCGTCGATGTTGATATACTGGTAGCCCAGGTCGCGCATGCCGTTTGCTATCATGGCATCGGCAGTCTGTAAAACAAGCTCCTCGGTGAGGTGGCGTCCGAAGGTGTTCCAACTGTTTCCAGCCCATTGGTGGGGTAAGCAGTAATTCGTCCCCGATGCAGATAGTGAGTTGCTGCGTGTCAGTACCCAGTGTATTCTGTGCTTTCAGTGTGACTTCGTACTTGCCTTGCGTAGATACGCTTCCGGTGATAATGCCGGTCTTCTTGTCCAGCTTTAACCCTTTGGGCAAGTTCTCGGCATCCCACTGCACGGGGCGTTGTCCCGATGTCGGAATGTAGAATAGGAAAGGAGTTGAAGGATAGTTGCCTACAATGTGAGGCGGATTGATTCTCGGTGCGCCTTCAAATACGGGGTTGCCGGCGTGGAGTGTAAAACTTGCCAGGGTAAGGTACAAGCAGATGAAAATAGTGAGTCTTTTCTTCATGTGTCGTTAGTTGTTAAGTGATATTTATCTTTTTCGGCAAATGCAATCAGTCAGATGGTCGTTGATGAGTCCTGTAGCCTGCAAGTGGGCATAACAAATTGTAGCTCCGAAGAACTTAAATCCCCGTTTTTTCATATCCTTGCTCATTGCGTCAGATTCGGGAGATGATACAGGTATTTCGCTCAATGACCGGAAAGTGTTGACAATAGGTTCTCTGTTGGGAAAGAACGATAGTGTGTAGTCATAAAAACTATTGAACTCCTTTTGTATGGAAAGGAATAGACGTGCATTTGTGATTGTCGATTTGATTTTCAGGCGATTTTTCACAATACCATCAAATAGCATCAATCTTTCAACATCTTCATCGGTCATTTGCGCTACCAACTCGACATTAAAATCACAAAAGGCTTTGCGGTATCCTTCACGTTTTCTAAGGATAGTTATCCAACTCAATCCGGCTTGTGCGCTCTCAAGTACAAGAAATTCGAACAGTGTCTTGTCGTCAGTCACCAATTTCCCCCATTCTTTATCATGGTATTTCACATATAACTCGTCAGTTCCGCACCAACCGCAGCGTCCATTTATTATATCTTGCATGATTTTTGTTTATTTTAAATCCGTATTAACATGTACATTTCCGAAAGTCTTTTGTTAGCTACTCACATTCACTATATTTTGTATGGTTACAAATGTAGAAAATTAATCTGAAATATTGGATAGGACTTCGATTTTGATTTCTTTGCTATTTTAGCAATCTTTTGTCTCTTAAAAAAGTCCCTGCCGGTTTTTTGATTCCAACAGGGACTTCGACTAAACCTTTGCCAGTAAGACTATAAACAGATTACCATCTCCTGAACTAATCTTTAAATTATCTAATTAAAAAGCCGCAACACAGCTATAAGTCGCTTACCACTGTTGCTTAAATACTTATTTTAAAAATGTGAATTACCTTATATTATTCTAAAGCTGCTCCGTTAGAGACTGTAGGCCAATATGGATTTTGATATAATACGGATGTTTCAACTCTCTCGTCGGGTGACAATAATTCCATTTCACGAATAGGTACCGGGCGCAGATAGTTGGCTTTTGCCCAGGTAAATCCGTCGTATACCTTATTATTCTTTTTTATAATGGAGTATGGACGCAGATACTTGCCCAATGTTTTTGAAGAAATATTAGCTTTTGAATTGTCAGGGTCGTCAATCACGCTATTGTCCTTCCCCGGATCAAATGTTTGGTAGGCTACTTCCCAGAAGTTATAGCCTTCGGGAATGAACTTCGTAGTTAGCAGTTGGTCCATTGCCCGCCAGCGCATCAGGTCGTCCCAGCGCATACCTTCACCGATAAACTCACAACGGCGTTCACGGCGGATGTTATACAAGGTAGGATCTACAAGCGTGGAACCTGAATATTTAGCCAAGTCAGTTTCCTGAGCCAGGTCTGTAGCAGCAATTGTCTGACTATAATCCGGATTCACTCCGGCACGTGTGCGGATGGCTTTCCAATATTCGGCAGCTTTCCCCGAAATGCTTCCGTTTTTCAGATAGTATGCTTCAAGATAGTTGAGATAAGCCTCTGCTCCGCGGAAGATGAGACTTCCGGTGGTGCAGTTTTCTGCATGGTTTTGTGCTTTGTTGTAGCTCAAACATTTGCGAATACGATATCCGGTTTGGTCGCGTACCTGGTTTTCTGATGGAATTAGGTTAGGCTGTTTGAATGGACGTACACTGTCCGAAGTAGCATCGTACATGCCGGGTAACATATCCTCCTCACCCAATAGAAATATTTGCAGGCGAAGGTCACGATTAGCTTTCACTTTCATAATGGTGGCATCTCCCTGATAAGTGCTTCCACTGGCATATTGGGGTAGCCCGTTCTCCATTAGGAAACAGTCAACAAAGCTTTTCAGCATACCATTGTTTCCTCCGGTTACAATGTAGGGGGATGTACTATGTGCAAGAGAAATGTCTCCGGAAATAAGGAAATCTTTCCAAAGCAACACTTCAGAGTATTTACCCATATCTTCGTCTGCAAACATTTCAAAGTAAGGGTTCCAACCGGGAACTGCACCCGTAACTTCAGGATTAGTAACTCCGCTGTTTCCGGTGAGCGTTACGGCGTCAGCTACTTGTTGTGCAGCATCCATTGCTTGGTCGAGGAAGAAGTTAACTTCCTGATCTACATTCAATGTAAAGCCAGAATGTAGATTCTTTCCTGGCCAAGTTTCATCGCCTGGCACACGTCCCGTGCCCTTATGGTATTTCTCGAAAGTAGCTTCGTATAGAGCTACGCGCGATTTGATTAATAATGCACAGGCTTTGTTTAGGCGGTTGTTGTTTTTATAACCTTGCTCGTGCATGTATTCAATGGCTTTGTCCAAGTCTTCAAGTATGAAACGGGCAACTAAGTTACGGGGTTGACGGGTGGACTTTTGCATCAGGATTTCTTTCTGATCGGGTAGCACTTCGGTGATAATAGGGTAATCACCAAACTGTTTTAACTTCTGGAAGTAAGTCCATGCGCGGATAAAATACATCTCTCCGATGTAGTGTTTTATATCTGCGTCCGAACCGGAGATGGCTTTGGCTTCGTATTTGGGAAGCACTTGCTCAAAGAAATAGTTACAGTAACGGATACGGCTGAAATTCCAGTTATCTCCGTCATTGTTGGGTACTTTCCACTGGTCTTTTTCAAAGTACGCGCTACTATATCCTCCTGCTACCAGGTTGTCTGTATTGTTGTCTCCGTTTACAGTTCCGGCATTGTATCCGCCATGTGTGGAGAATATGCCTGTATATTGAGAGATGGTGTATGCTGCTAAGTGGTCCACTGTCTGGAAGTACTCTTGCGGAGTCACCGACGACAACGGCTCTCTGTCGAGGTAGTCGTTGCAGGAAGAGAGTGCGAAAATTCCTCCTGAGATGAAAATTGTTTGGATAAATATATTTTTTAGCTTCATATGATTCATGTTTTTATAAGTTTACAGTCAGACCTACTGAGATAACTCTTTGCAATGGATAGAGTTTGCCAGGATCACTCCATTGAGTACCCAATGTTTCCGGATCGAAAATACCTGTGATGTCTGATAAAGTAAACAGGTTATCGCCGGAAACGTAAATACGTACGGATGTCAATGATGCTTTTGCAGTCCAGGCTTTTGGCAGTGTATAGCCTACTTGTAAGTTTTTCAAGCGGCAATATGCGGCATTTTGCAAGTAACGTGTTTGTACTTTGGTATTTCGGTTGTCGTTCATTAGTACGCGCGGATAATACGCGTTGGTATTTGCTCCCAGCGGGTCACCTTCGGGACGCCAAAAGTTCCAATGTTCTTTATATCCGGCTGCCTGCCATTCGTCTACTCCGGTCATTCCCCAGAAATACGGGCCACCCAACCAATAGTCGCGTTTGGCTACTCCCTGTAGAAAAGCACGGAAGTCGATACCTTTCCACGTAGCGTCCAGTGTAATACCATAGCTGAACCGAGGAGTGCTGTTGCCAATTATTTTGCGGTCACCTGAATCACCTAATTTGTCGCTTCCCGTATCTATCTTTCCATTGCCATCGAGATCGGCGTACATGATGTCGCCTGCTCCCCATTTGCTCCCCATTGAAGATTGGTCTACTTTGGCAAGATGGGTGTCCATTTCTTCCTGGCTTTGGGCAATGCCTTTGGTAACATATCCCCAGATGTCGTTTAACATCTTACCATTATAATATCCGGAGCCACTTAAGCTCATTTTGTCATTCGGATAGCGAAGAAGTTTCTGCTGAGCATCCGAAAGGACGAATTTCACTCCGTATGAGAAGTCCTTAATGCGGTCTCTCCAACCTAACTCAAGTTCAAAACCATATGATTTCATGTCCGAGTTGTTGATTTTTGGGACACCTGTTCCTAATGTGTTCGATAATTCGGGAGCTGGACCAATCATGTCGTATGTGTAACGTACGAAGTAGTCAAATGATCCTGTCAGGCGATTGTTGAACAAAGCCCAGTCTAATCCGACATCCCAGGTTTCAATGGTTTCCCAGGTTTTCAGTGAACTTACGATACCTGGCAGACCGGCTGAATTTTGTAGATTTCCGTCTACCAGCCACGAATAGTTGCTTCCTACAGGCATTGTCTGGAAGAAGGGATACCAGGCATCGTTGGTATTGGTGTTGCCTAATTGTCCCCATGAAGCACGTAATTTCAATGTGCCGATGCCGGATTTTTCTGCAATGTTTTCAAAGAAAGCCTCGCGCGCTATATTCCACCCACCGGAGAAAGAGGGGAAGAATCCCCAACGTTTATTACCGATGAAACGTGATGAACCATCATAGCGTCCGTTTGCTTCGACCATATAACGGTCTTTGTAGTTATAGTTGAGGCGACCGAAGAAACCTGCTACGGCATTTTCTGCATATCCACCGTATATATGCGGACCTTCTGTTGCCGTGTCAATAGTAGGTACAGAAGAACTGATAAGGGTACTTTTATCACCACTTAAATTTCTGGTTCTATAGAGTTCGGAGTTGAATCCAACCATCACTTTAAAGTAATGCCCACTATCGAATTGTTTGAAATAGTCCGAATATATATTTGTACTATAATAATTTTCTTTAAAATTGTATTCACTTACCTGTGAAGAACCGGCAGCTTTTCCACCCCACGATACAGCATAAGGTTCACCGAATTCGTCGTGTGAATAAATTGGGAGTACGTCCCAGTGCTGGTTGGTATTGGTAGTACGCAAACTTCCTTCTACATTGATTTTCCAGTTCTTGATCGGTTCAAATACGAATTGAATCTGTTGTGTATTCAAATCTTTTTGGTTTTTTTGTTTACCGCCGTCTTCAAGTTCGGTGATTTCCATGCCGGGCATTGGATAGCCGTTGGGGTCATAAGCCGGGTTGGTAGGCCAGCGGCGAGCAATGTTGTGGAAGAAGAGTCCTGTTAGGTATGATGGTCTTTCAAAATCTTCACGCGTCCATTTTGTGGAGTAGGTAACTTGCATCCAGTCAAAAACTTGTGAAGTGATTCTACTGTTGACGGTGTAACGCTGGAAAGTGTCTGAACCGTGACGCATCAAGCCGTTTTGGTCAAGAAAACTTCCGCTAATAGTATACTGTGTTTTTTCATTTCCGCCACTGATGCTTAGGTTATGATCTTGTGATGGTACCCAGTTATCATAGAATTCTTTGAACCAGTCGGTATTTGCATTGGCACCACCATAGGCATTCCATCGGTGAGTGTTTGGATTAGCTGTGGTGGTAGTGGTGATTTTTCCGTCCATGTAGTCTTTGATACGTTGCATGGATTCTGCACCGAAGATAGCACCTTGGCCTGCATTTTCTGCTCCCCGGTTGAAGTATTGGGCAAACTGATACGAGTCCATCATTTCAGGAACACAAAGAGCGTCTGAAAAACGTACATTGACTCCGTATGTAACTACAGGTTTGCCGGCTTTGCCTTCTTTGGTTTTCACAAGGATAACACCGAAGGCAGCTCGGGCACCATAGATAGAAGCCGAGGCGGCGTCTTTCAGTACGGATACCGATTCAATATCGTTCGGATTTACAGAGTTTAAACTACCTTCTATTCCGTCAATCAGTACCAAGGGAGAAGATCCGGAACCGTCGCCAATGGTACCTATACCACGGATATTGATGTTTAATTCGCTGTCTAAAGCACCGCCAGAATTACCGACAGAAAGGTTCAATCCAGGTACTACACCTTGCAGAGCTTGGGATACATTTTGTACGGGACGCGCTTCCAGAACTTCGGAGCTGACCATGCCTACGGCACCGGTCACATTTACTTTCTTTTGTGAGCCATAACCCACTACGACTACTTCGTCCAGTACTTTGGAGTCTTCCTGAAGAATGATGTTTATAGGGGTGTTGCCCACCTTGGCAGTCGCTGATTTATATCCAATGAATGAAAACTCAAGTATGGCGCCTTTGGGAGCATCAAGTGAAAATTTACCGTCAATATCGGTGATAGTACCGGTATTGCTACCTTGTACCTTTACTGATACGCCGATTACGGGCTCGCCGGTTTCGTCGGTCACTACACCGGTGGCTTTTACTTTTTGTTGTTGTACAGTTGTTTTCTCGTGATTTTCATAAACGTCGGCGGCAACTTGTTGGGGAATTGCACACCATAATAGCAGTGAGGCGACTGCTATGGTCACTCTTCTGCTTTTTACATTCCGGGATTTTATTTCCGGAATTTGGTTAGTCTTTTTTGTCATACATTAAAAATGTTCGGTTAAACATAACTTTTTGCTTTTTAGTTTTCCCTGCTGCACTGGCATTTGGGGAATGTTGTTTTTGGGAGGATTTGTTTCTTTACTTCATAGGCATTATTAATAAGATATTCATGTTGCGAAAAAAGAATGCTTTCAGATTATAAGTTCTTCTTGTACTTATTTGTAAATAGTACTTTTGAGAAAAAGTAGCCTCTCGGGGTAGTAGAAAGATTTTGAATTCTTCTTTGAATGGTTTAAAGCAAATGCAAGCTATATATAGGTATATACCAATTTTCTACTCTAAGTTTATAGGGTAGTATACTTCATATTGATTCAATTAGTAAGATAAGCTAAAATAAACAGGAAGTATTTTATATATTTTAAAAGATATTATTATATTTGCACCGTAATCAAGTTAAAGTTAATCTAGTACTACCTCTTTTAACGTAAAATTATAAAAGGATCTCTATCCTTTGATTTTGCTTCGTAATAAGTACAAGAAGAACTTTGCTACTTTGAGCATCCAGACTCCTCCGGATAATAATAATCAGAAGTGATATTTTCTTTATCTATTGTTGGATAGCCGCTGCAACTAACGTTTGCAAATCCGGTATCTCAATCTCTTTGCGACGTAGGATAACTAACTCTTGTTCTTGCAGGTTATTCAGCGTATTCGATATTTTGAGGCGGGTAACGTCCAGTATGCGGGCAAGGTCTTCCATCTTTACCTTAACTATTTTTTTGCCGTAGGGACGTTCGACATGAGTAATCAGGAAATGAACGAACTTGTGCTCGGTTTCTGTAGATAAAGGTCTCCATAGATGGCTTTGGAGGGTTTGTGAGTGATTACTGATAAAGTTCATGTAGTTGAGCCGGAAAATATCATAATTGAACAGGTCTGACATCACCAATGCCTTGCTTATGCTGACAGTGTTTGCTTCGCCATGAGCAATGTAGGAGGATATGTAATTGGTGTTCATGCCAAACATGGAGTCTGGCTCTATGACGCAGGGCGCTTCAATATATTCGGTGATGGTGAACGTTTTATCGTACGAAGTCGTTACAGATGTGATTTCTCCTTTAATAAGGAATAACAGCTGGTCGCACTTATCTCCTTCTCGTACCAACGTTTCGCCCGGGCGGTGTTTGATAAAGTGAAGCCTCACCTTTTCGATAATATTGGTAAAGTCTTCATGCCTAAGTCCCTGAAACAGGGGGAGCTGCAATAGAGTATCAAACATTGTTTCCATCTTTATCAGAAATCTAATTTTTAGGCAAATGTAGCGATAAAAGGAGAAAATGGAGAGTAATTCATGCAAATAAATCTATCTGTTTGTATAAAAATGTAGTATATTTGCATAAAAAAGGAGGAGTTATGCTTTCAAGCTTTAATTTTCAACAGATGATTAGTGCGTTTATCGTATTGTTTGCCGTAATTGACATTATCGGCTCTATACCTATTATCATTAATTTGAAGGAGAAAGGGAAAGAGGTGAATGCCACAAAGGCGACTGTCATATCATTTGCGCTAATGATTGGTTTCTTCTATGCCGGAGATTTTATGTTGAAGCTCTTCCATGTAGACATCGAGTCGTTCGCTGTAGCAGGTGCTTTTGTCATCTTCCTGATGTCCTTGGAGATGATTTTGGATGTGGAGATATTCAAGAATCAGGGTCCTATCAAGGAAGCTACCCTTGTTTCCTCTTGTTTTCCCTCTGTTGGCAGGTGCGGGCGCCTTTACCACTTTGCTGTCGTTGCGTGCCGAATATGCCAGTATCAATATCATTATCGCTTTGGTGCTGAATATGCTTTGGGTCTTTTTTGTGGTAAGCATGACCGGACGAGTGGAGCGTTTTCTTGGAAAAGGCGGTATCTACATCATAAGGAAATTTTTCGGCATTATTCTGTTGGCAATCTCAGTAAAGCTGTTTATGAGTAATATTACGTTGTTGATGGAAGCCCTGCAAAGATAATAGGACATATAATAAGAAAATAATTTGAAGCCCCGGGTAGCTATGACTACTTTGGGGCTTTAGTTTTGACTAATTCGCATGATTTTTAAAAATAAACGATCATTTTATTTTGCTTTTTACCTTTAATTCGTATTTTTGGAAATCATACTTGTTTATATATGCTATGAATAACTAAAAATTAACCTTTAATTAATGCACAACTATGAGTTATTTACATTTTGACAAGACTCTCATGATTAACCTCGAGGAATCTTTACCAAGGGAGATTCTTCGGACGAATAAGTCTGGAGCTTATCATTGTACTACAATTGTGGATTGCAATACACGCAAATATCATGGCTTGTTGGTGATTCCTGTTCCCAACCTGGATGATGAAAATCATGTGTTGCTATCTTCTTTGGACGAAACGGTAATTCAGCACGGTGCAGAGTTCAATTTGGGATTACACAAATATCAAGGAAATCATTTTAGTCCGAATGGACATAAATATATTCGTGAATTTGATTGTGAGAACATTCCTGCAACGACTTACCGTGTCGGAGGAGTTATCCTTCGGAAAGAAAAAATCTTTGTACATCACGAAAACCGGATATTGATCCGTTATACCTTGGTCGATGCACACTCTGCTACAACACTTCGCTTTCGTCCGTTTTTGGCTTTCCGTAGCGTACGCGAATATACGCACGAAAACTCTCAGGCAAACCACGATTACCAGTTGGTTGAAAACGGTATAAAGACTTGCCTGTATCCGGGCTATCCCGAATTGTTTATGCAGCTGAATAAGAAAAACGAGTTCCATTATGATCCCCACTGGTATCGGGGCATCGAGTATCCGAAGGAGCAGGAGAGAGGATATGATTTTAATGAGGACCTTTATGTTCCGGGATATTTTGAAGTGGATATAAAGAAAGGTGAGAGCATCGTATTCTCTGCCGGTATATCCGAAATGCCTATTCGCAAGCTGAAGCAGACTTTTGAAGCCGAAGTTGCCGACCGTACGCCGCGTGACAGCTTCTATCATTGCCTGAAGAACTCGGCTCACCAATTCCACAATAAACAAGGAGACAATCATTACATATTGGCAGGTTATCCCTGGTTCAAGTGTCGTGCGCGTGATATGTTTATTTCGTTGCCCGGTCTGACACTGGCTGTTGACGAGATCGATGAATTTGAAGATGCGATGGAGACAGCACGGAAGGCGATAGATAACTACATTAAAGGTGAACCTATCGGCTATAAGATATACGAAATGGAAGACCCGGATGTGTTGTTGTGGGCTGTATGGGCTTTACAGCAGTACGCAAAGGAAACCAGTCGTGAACAATGTCGCTCCAAATATGGTTCATTGTTAGAAGAAATCATAGAGTTTATCCGCCAGCGTAAGCATGACAACCTGTTCCTGCATGAGAATGGTTTGTTATATGCCAATGGAACCGAAAAGGCTATTACCTGGATGAATTCGACTGTTAACGGGCGTCCGGTGATTCCGCGCACAGGTTATGTGGTTGAAATCAACGCATTGTGGTATAATGCACTCCGCTTTGTAGCAGATATGGTGCGTGAAGGAAACAACGTTGCACTTGCAGACGAACTCGATGCGCAGGCAGAAGTAACGGGACTTTCTTTTGTCGAAGTCTTCCGCAATGAGTACGGTTATCTGCTGGATTATGTAGACGGCAATATGATGGATTGGAGCGTACGCCCCAATATGATATTTACTGTAGCTTTCGACTATTCCCCTTTGGATCGTGCACAGAAGAAACAGGTGCTTGACATTGTGACAAAGGAATTGCTCACTCCGAAAGGGCTTCGTACATTGAGTCCTAAGAGTGGTGGTTATAATCCGAATTATGTCGGGCCTCAGATCCAACGTGATTACGCTTATCATCAGGGAACCGCCTGGCCGTGGCTGATGGGATTTTATATGGAAGCATATTTGCGGATATATAAAATGAGTGGTATATCTTTCGTAGAACGCCAACTTATCGGGCTTGAAGATGAGCTGACTATACATTGTGTAGGTTCGCTGCCGGAATTGTTTGACGGTAACCCACCGTTTAAAGGCCGTGGAGCAGTATCGTTTGCGATGAACGTGGCTGAAATTCTGCGTATCTTGAAGCTATTGTCTAAATATAATTTATAAGGAGGAGGAACGAAGATGAAAGTTTTAATGTTTGGATGGGAGTTCCCCCCGCATATTTTAGGAGGTTTAGGAACTGCCAGTTATGGTTTGACGAAAGGGATGTCTCAGCAGGAGGATATGGATATTACATTCTGTATTCCTAAGCCTTGGGGAGACGAAGACCAGAGCTTTTTGAAAATAATCGGAATGAACAGTACGCCGGTTGCCTGGCGGGATGTTAGTTGGGATTATGTCAAAGGGCGTGTAGGTTCTTATATGGATCCTCAATTATATTATGACTTGCGCGACCATATATATTCTGATTTCAATTATCTGAATACTAACGATTTGGGATGTATAGAGTTTTCGGGACGTTATCCTGAAAATCTGCATGAAGAGATAAATAACTATTCCATTGTTGCAGGAGTAATCGCCCGTCAGCAGGAATTCGAGATTATCCACTCGCACGATTGGTTAACCTATCCGGCAGGCATTCATGCCAAGCAAGTATCCGGCAAGCCGCTGGTTATTCATGTACATGCCACTGACTTTGACCGCAGCCGTGGCAACGTCAATCCGACTGTATATGCCATTGAGAAAAATGGTATGGACAATGCCGACCACATTATGTGTGTAAGTGAGCTGACACGTCAGACGGTCATCCATAAATACTTCCAGGATCCTCGCAAGGTTTCTACAGTGCATAACGCTGTTTCGCCTATGTCACAGGAAATTCTGGACATTGTGCCTAATAAGAATCCTAAAGAGAAGGTGGTAACTTTCCTTGGACGTATCACGATGCAGAAAGGACCGGAATACTTTGTGGAGGCTGCTGCAATGGTTTTGAAGCGCACCCGTAACGTACGTTTTGTAATGGCGGGTAGTGGTGATATGATGGATCAGATGATTCGCCTGGCTGCTCAAAGAGGTATTGCCGACCGTTTCCACTTCCCCGGTTTTATGAAGGGGAAACAGGTGTACGAAGTACTGAAAGCCAGTGATGTTTATATCATGCCTTCCGTATCCGAACCGTTCGGTATTTCGCCGTTGGAAGCTATGCAGTGTAGTGTGCCGACCATTATCTCCAAACAATCCGGTTGTGCCGAGATTTTAGAGAAATGTATTAAAACGGATTATTGGGACATTCACGCTATGGCAGATGCCATTTATTCAATCTGTACTTATCCGGCAATGTATGAATACTTGCGTGACGAAGGTAAGAAGGAGGTAGATGAGATTAAATGGGAAAACGTCGGCTATAAAGTTCGTGGCATCTACGATGAGGTTATAACAAATTATGGAAAACAATAAAATAATATAGATATGAGAACAATCTGTCTTTATTTTGAGATACATCAAATTATTCATTTAAAACGTTATCGTTTTTTCGATATTGGCACGAATCATTATTACTATGATGATTATGCTAACGAAACTGGCATCAATGAGGTTGCCGAACGTTCATATATACCTGCTCTAAGCACATTGATTGAGATGGCTAAAAACTCGGGAGGTGCTTTTAAGGTTGCTCTTTCCATTTCGGGCGTAGCTTTGGAACAACTTGAAATTCATGCTCCTGCTGTAGTCGACTTGCTTCACCAACTGAATGATACCGGTTGTTGCGAATTCCTGGCAGAACCTTATTCTCATGGATTATCGTCATTGGTTTGCGAAGATTGTTTCCGTGAAGAGGTAAAACGCCAGAGCGATAAGATGAAACAGATGTTTGGCAAAGCTCCTAAAGTGTTCCGCAACTCCAGCTTGATTTATTCTGACGATATTGGCGGTGTGGTGGCAAGCATGGGCTTTAAAGGTATGCTGACTGAAGGCGCGAAACATGCTTTGGGTTGGAAGAGTCCTCATTATGTATATCACTGCAATCAGAATCCGAACTTAAAACTGCTGTTGCGTGACTTCAAGTTATCTGATGATATCAGTCTGAGATTCTCTAATTCCGAATGGAGTGAATATCCATTGTTTGCTGATAAATATATTAGTTGGATTGATGCGCTGCCACAGGAAGAACAGGTGATTAATATCTTTATGGAAACTGAAAGCGTTGGGTATGGCTCAGCCACTTTCTTCTAATATTCTGGAATTCCTCAAAGCGCTGCCTAATTGCGCAAAAGAGAAAGGCATTACTTTCTCCACTCCATCAGAAATTGTTTCTAAACTGAAATCTGTATCCCAGTTGGATGTACCTTATCCAATGTCATGGGTAGACGAAGAAAGAGATACCAGCAGTTGGTTGGGTAACGTGTTGCAGCGTGAGGCTTTCAATAAACTGTATAGTGTTGCCGAGCGTGTTAATATCTGTGACGACCGCCGTATTAAACAAGACTGGGATTATCTCCAGGCAAGCAATAACTTCCGTTTCATGACTACCAAAAATACAGGTGTCGGGTTGAATCGTGGTATCTATGACTCTCCTTATGATGCTTTCACCAATTATATGAATATTCTGGGTGACTTTATCAAACGGGTAGACTCTCTATATCCGGAAGATATTGACAATGAAGAATTGAATTCCTTGCTAACAACCATTAAGAATCAGGGTGAGGAGATTGCTATATTGCAAAAGGAACTGGAAAGTGCACGTAGCAAGGCAGAAAAAGTAGTCAAACCTAAAGCGGCAATTGCAGATAAAGGTGAGAAGAAGGCAGCTCCAAAAGCAGCTTCTAAGACTGCACCAAAGAAAGTAGCAGAGAAGAAGCCTGCTAAGAAGGCTACGGTGAAGAAATAACTAAGTATTACATCAATACTTCGTTAATAATGGGGAAGAGGGCAGATTTTTATATCTGTCCTCTTTTTTATGGATAGTGCAAAGCTCACAAAAAAAGAGGATAGCCGAAATTGACGACTATCCTCTTACTTATATAATATTGATTTATATTATTGCTTTCCGCTGAAGTTGACGTAAGTTACTTCTAAATCTAATTGGAATTTCTCATCAGTTTCACCTGCTTTACCACCTTTCAACTTTACATAGCTTGGTTGTAAATCGTGCCGCACACTGATAATGTTCTTGCTGCTGTTCGAAGAATTATCATACTGTATGGACACTGGTATTAATAAAACTTGATTCCACTGATTGTCAACTTCCCATTTTGCTTCTTGTTCCGCTGTCCAAGTTCCTCCTGCTGCTTTCTTTGCTTCTTCTTTTTCTGTCAGGCAGGTTTTTACGAGTCGTGCCAAGTTAGGGAATATGTATTGGTTTAATCCAGATTTATATTCCTGCGTTGTGATATACGATGTTATGTTGTCTGACAATTTGTTATCTTCAAAGAAATTCTTTTTATCTTTCTCGCGTAAAAGCAGTATAGTGGTCGGAGCCTTCATGCTGAAAGCATCTACTATCGGTTGGTTGTAGCTGGTGAATGTTAGTTTCACACCACTGATAGTGTCATTCTTCAATTCTTCTGCAATTGTATTTAAAGGTAGATTGGCTCGCGTAAAGATACCGGCGGGAGTTTTTAAATACGTATGATTAGTCTCATCTACTTTCTGTTGGAGTATTTCTTTATTATTATAAATGTGATTAGCCTGAATAACTTCCCGGGTAGTAGCAAACGTACGTGTGGTATAGTATAACGAGTCTTCCCCATTCTTCTTATGTAGCACATTGCCCAAAGAATCAGTGATATGTGCACGGAATGCTACATTCAGGTTAATCTGGTCTATGTACAGGATGGTTCCGTCTCCGTAGTCACTTTTGACATAAATACCTTTGAAAAGTTCCTTAATGAATGTATTAGGATTGGCGAAGTATTCCGGATGCTCCCGGTTAGCTTTATATATCTTCTTCCCTAATTCTGTTATTTGAGGTGAAGTAAGACGTACAAAAGGAATGAAATCATCATCGTTGCGAATAGAGTCACTCAATGACAAATCTACTGCGGTATATGCCTTACGTGCTAAAAAGTCTCCCTTATACTCTTCTGCTTTAATATTAGTATAATAATTAAAATCTTCTACATCATTCAAATCTGTATTCAGTTCATAGACACTCATTCGGCAGGCATTTAATGAATCTCCGAAGTATTTGCTATAGTAAAGAACCAATTCGGCTGTATGAATACTATCGCCTGCCATGGTACCTTTGGGATTAGTGTCTTTATTGTAAACAGAAGGGAATGTAATACCTTCCGGGCAATACAACTGTGCGAGGAAACTACATTCATAGAAGCCAAAATCCGGATCACTAAATTTACCTACGTAGCCTATGCTTGTTTTGGCATAGACCGCCTCTGACAAAGTCGACTCAGTAGTGACACTAAAAGTCGTACTTCTTCCGTTTATGTTTTGGTCTCCATCAGGGAATATACCTAATCCCAAAGAACCGGTATTCTCATCGCATCCGAAGAAAGTCAGGGCAAGCAATGCCACCAGTAAATATTTTACTTTCATGATCATCGTATCTTGATTCTTATTTATTAGCTTCTGTTTCCCAGACTTTGTCGTAGAAGTCGTTGCAGGCATCTGCATACGTATCCGGGCCCTGGTAATCAAGAACTAATTTGCCGGACTGGCGTGCATAGTCCATGACTTCCTGGTTGACGTGTTCGCTATTCTGTATTACACCGTCCGAATAGTCTACAGCCAGTTTGCACAGAGCTGTATAGTCAACCGGGTCTTTCAGCGTTGCCACGTCCTTCTTATTAATGCCTTTCAGCAGTAATTTGTTTGCAAAATCGTTGTTGAAGTTACCTTTAAAGTCGTCTTCGTAAAGTGAGAATACAACTTTAGACTCACGGAACGAGGGTTCGTCCTTATATGCTTTCTTGATGTAGAGAGGAGCCAAGGCAGTCATCCAGCCATGACAGTGAATCACATCCGGAGTCCAGCGAAGTTTCTTCACGGTTTCCAGTACCCCTCTTGCATAAAATATAGCGCGGCTGTCGTTATCATCGTATTCCACTCCGTTTTCATCTGCCGTTTGCAGCCTGTTCTGGAAGTAATCATCGTTATCGATGAAGTACACCTGCATGCGTGCTGACTGGATAGAAGCAACTTTAATGATAAGTGGGTGGTCGGTATCGTCAATAATCAGGTTCATACCCGATAGACGAATGACCTCGTGTAATTGGTTTCTGCGTTCGTTGATATTTCCCCATTTAGGCATGAATGCCCTTATTTCTCTTCCTCTTTCCTGGATAGCTTGTGGTAAGCTTCTGCCTATATTTGACATTTCGGATTCCGGAACGTACGGAGTAATCTCTTGATTAATAAATAAAACCTTGTTAGCCTTTGTCATAATAACAATCGTTCTCGTAAATATTCTGCAAAGATATAAAAAAAAAGGGGCATTAAAGCAAGCATTTCTTCTTTATATGGTAAATTATGATTTATTTTGCACCATTTTAGAAACGACAAAGAATCATAAACCGATAAAAATGAAAGTAATACATGCGATCAAGGACTTGCAGGCTGAACTTTCGGCATTGAAAGCCCAAGGTAAAAAGGTAGGATTGGTTCCTACGATGGGTGCCCTGCATACAGGACATGCGTCTCTTGTTAAGCGTAGTGTGAAAGAGAATGAAGTAACAGTAGTGAGTGTTTTCGTGAACCCTACTCAGTTTAATGATAAAAATGATTTGATAAAGTATCCTCGTACGTTGGATGCGGATTGCAGGCTGCTTGAGGCTTGCGGAGCTACTTTAGTATTTGCTCCTTCGGTGGAAGAGATTTATCCGGAGCCTGATACCCGTCAGTTTAGTTATGCGCCTCTTGATAAAGTAATGGAAGGTGCATTCCGTCCGGGACACTTTAACGGTGTATGTCAGATTGTGAGTAAACTGTTTGATGCTGTAAAGCCCCATCGTGCCTATTTTGGTGAAAAAGACTTCCAGCAGCTTGCTATCATTCGCGAGATGGTTCGGCAGATGAAGTTTGACCTCGAAATTGTGGGCTGTCCCATCGTCCGCGAGGAAGACGGATTGGCTCTGAGTAGCCGTAATGCCCGTTTATCGACGGCAGAACGTGAAAATGCGCTGAAAATATCTCAGACATTATTTAAAAGTCGTACCTTTGCGGCGGAACATTCTGTAGATGAGACGCAAAAGTTTGTAGAAGATGCTATTGCTGCTGCACCTGGCTTACGCCTGGAGTATTTCGAGATAGTAGACGGAAACACTTTGCAGAAGATAAAAGATTGGGATGACACTTCTTACGCAGTAGGTTGTATTACCGTTTTCTGCGGAGAGGTACGTTTGATAGATAACATTAAATACAAAGAGTAACTTATGATGATTGAAGTGTTGAAGTCGAAAATTCATTGTGCCCGGGTAACAGAAGCTAATCTGAATTACATGGGTAGTATTACGATTGACGAAGATTTGCTTGACGCCGCTAATATGATTGCCGGCGAAAAGGTTTATATTGCCGATAATAATAACGGTGAACGATTTGAAACCTATATTATCAAAGGTGAACGCGGCTCGGGTAAAATTTGTCTGAACGGTGCAGCTGCCCGTAAAGTGCAACCGGATGACATTGTTATAATCATGTCGTACGCCCTGATGGATTTTGAAGAAGCAAAAACGTTTAAGCCAACTGTTATTTTCCCCGATCCGGTGACAAACAGTGTCGTGAAATAAAAGAAATTTATTCTTTTAGATAATAAAGAAATGCCCGCTTCCCTTTAAAGGTAGCGGGCATTTCTTATAATAATTACGCTTTTGCCATACTGATGGCAATGTTTTGCCAATGCGATGGCAAACTCTTGCCACAGGCATGGCAAAGTTTTGCCACCATAGTGGCAAAAGACATATCTATATTGATCTATATGTCGCCAACTGTTCGTTCATTGCTGCTGCGGCACGGCGACCGTCTCCCATAGCAAGGATTACTGTTGCGCCACCACGTACAATGTCGCCACCGGCATAGATACTCGAGATAGACGATTGCATGTTGTCGTTTACGGCAATAGTTCCTTTACGTCCCATCTCCAGGCCCTTGATTGAGCTTGGTACAATAGGATTGGGCGATACACCTACACTGACAATGGCAAGGTCGATGTCGATTGTTTCTGTTGCTCCGGGAATAGCTACCGGGCTACGGCGACCTGAGGCATCCGGCTCGCCCAATTCCATTTTCTGCAAAACAACTTGCTTTACACGGCCTTGTTCGTCAGCCAGATATTCAATCGGGTTATGCAGGGTAAGAAATTCCACACCTTCTTCTTTAGCATGTTTCACCTCTTCGAGGCGTGCGGGCATTTCTTCTTCCGAGCGGCGATAGATAATCATTGCCCGGTCGGCACCTAAGCGTTTTGCTGTACGGACAGAGTCCATAGCTGTGTTGCCACCGCCAATTACCGCTACATTTTTCCCGAATGCTACGGGAGTATCAGAGTCAGGGCTGGCAGCATCCATCAGGTTGACGCGTGTCAGGTATTCATTCGAAGACATAATATTGATAGAGTTCTCGCCCGGAATATTCATAAAGTTGGGCAGTCCCGCACCCGAAGCTACAAAAATGCCTTTGAATCCTTCTTCCTCCAACTGTTCCACACCTATGGTTTTTCCCACTATGCAGTCTTTGATAAAGCTAACCCCCATCTTGGCAAGGTTCTCAATTTCTACATCTACAATCTTGTTGGGTAGGCGGAATTCAGGGATGCCATATTTCAAAACTCCACCTATCTCGTGAAGAGCTTCAAACACGGTTACGTCATATCCATATTTAGCCATGTCTCCGGCAAATGACAGCCCGGCAGGACCTGAGCCGATGACAGCTATTTTAATTCCATTCTTTTCGCCTATTTCGGGAATAGAGATTTGTCCGCTTTCGCGTTCATAGTCAGCTGCGAAGCGTTCCAAATGACCGATAGCCACAGCTTCTTTACCCATTTTGAGGTGGATACACTTTGATTCGCATTGCTTTTCCTGCGGGCACACACGACCGCAAACAGCCGGTAGCGCGCTGGTTTCTTTCAAGGTTTTGGCAGCTTCAAGAAATTCACCACGCTCGATGTTTTTGATGAAACGAGGAATATCGATACCCACCGGGCAACCTTCCATACATCCCGGATTGACACAGTCAAGGCAACGCTTGGCTTCGGTCAGTGCCTGCTCTTTGGTCAGTCCCTGGTTGACTTCTTCCTTACGGCTGTGTGAACGGTAGTCGGCATCCAGTTCGTTCATTTTACAACGCTCGATGTTGGCGCGTTCTTTCGCTTTCAGTGATTTACGGAGTTCCTCACGCCATGCAGCGTTACGGCTGTTTTCATCAATGGTTTTGGTAGCTTCGCAATCGCTTTCGAGTTTGTGCATTTCTTCCCGTTCGATGTTCTTAAAGGCTCCCATGCGTTTCAACATCTCGTCAAAATCCACTTGGTGACCGTCAAACTCAGGACCATCAACGCAAACGAACTTAGTCTTACCGCCGATGGTGATACGGCAGGCACCGCACATACCGGTGCCGTCTACCATGATGGTGTTCAACGATACATCGGTTGGTATTTCATATTTCTTAGTTAGCAAACAAACAAACTTCATCATAATGGCCGGGCCGATGGCAAAGCATTTATTTACCTTCTCACGCTTGATAACCTCTTCAACGCCTTCCGTTACCAAACCTTTTCGGCCGTATGAGCCGTCGTCAGTCATGATAATTACTTCGTCCGAGCTTTCGCGCATCTCTTTTTCAAGGATTATCAGGTCTTTACTGCGTCCGGCCAATACCGTAATTACACGATTTCCGGCAGCTTTCAAAGCTTGTACAATGGGTAACATCGGTGCAACACCTACACCGCCACCTGCGCAAACAACGGTACCGAAGTTCTCTATGTGAGTGGCTTGTCCCAGCGGACCTACTACGTCCGTTATGTAATCTCCTTCGTTCAGTTCGCAAAGCCTGGTAGAAGAGAGTCCCACTTCCTGCACTACCAAAGTGATTGTTCCTTTTTGAGGATCGGCTCCGGCAATAGTCAACGGCATGCGTTCTCCTTTTTCGCCTACACGTACAATGACGAAGTGTCCCGCTTTACGTGATTTGGCTATCAGCGGAGCTTCTATTTCCAGTTTGAAGACTTTCTCAGAAAAGTGTTCTTTGCTAATGATTTTGTTCATTATCTAGTTATTTTGTTGGATTTATTACGTAACTGGTATCAGAATGATATTTCTGTGCAAAGATACGTCTAATTTGTAAATTACAAAAGAAAAGTGCCATAATGCTTTTGCCCTTTCAGGGCGTAGGGGAGGTAAAACATTTAACCCGGGGTGATACCCCGGGCTTTATAATGTATAAAGGCTTTCAACCTTTCTTAGTATCCATGAGGTAATCGATTTCTCATATAGTGAAAGACTTTCAGTCTTTCTTATAATTTGTGATGTACTATTGCTTTAGTCAATCATGTCAAATCCACAATAAGGAACCAATGCTTTGGGGATGCGGATGCCTTCCGGTGTCTGGTTATTTTCCAGTAAAGCGGCTACAATACGGGGCAGAGCCAGTGCCGAACCATTTAGTGTATGGCAAAGTTCTGTTTTCTTTTCTCCTGTACGGTAACGGCATTTCAAGCGGTTAGCCTGATAGGTGTCGAAGTTGGAAACCGAACTAACTTCCAGCCAACGCTTCTGCGCTTCAGAATATACTTCAAAGTCGAAGCAGAGTGCGGCTGTAAAGCTCATGTCGCCACCGCAAAGACGAAGAATGCGGTAAGGAAGTTCCAGCTTTTGCAGCAATCCCTCTACATGGTCCAGCATTTCCTTGTGCGATTGCTTGGAGTGCTCCGGCTTATCGATACGCACTAACTCTACTTTAGAGAATTCGTGCAGACGGTTCAACCCACGCACATCTTTGCCATATGAACCCGCTTCGCGACGGAAGCACTGAGTGTATGCACAGTTTTTGATAGGCAATTGTTTTTCATCCAGAATGACATCACGATAGATGTTGGTTACCGGCACTTCGGCGGTAGGAATGAGGTAAAGGTCATCGACTTCACAATGGTACATTTGTCCTTCTTTGTCGGGCAACTGTCCCGTTCCATACCCTGATGCTGCATTTACCACCGTAGGAGGCATAATTTCAAGATAACCGGATTTGCGTGCCTCGTCCAGGAAGAAGTTAATCAGCGCGCGTTGCAACTGTGCTCCTTTTCCTTTATATACAGGGAAACCAGCTCCTGTGATTTTCACACCCAGGTCAAAGTCAATAAGGTCATATTTCTTGGTCAGTTCCCAGTGAGGCAGAGCGTCTGTAGGCAGTTCTGTTTCCATGCCACCGATTTTCTCCACTACGTTATCTTCGGCGCCGGTACCTTCGGGCACTTCGTCATAAGGAACATTGGGAATGGTATAAAGAATGTTCTGCATATCCGTAGCGGCCTGCTCCATTTCCGCTTGTAGGGTTTTGCTGCTTTCTTTCAGTTCGGCTACCCGGTTTTTGGCGGTTTCGGCTTCTTCCTTTTTGCCTTCTTTCATCAGCTGACCGATGGTTTTGGAAAGCGAGTTTACTTCTGCTAGGTTCTTATCTAATAAATTTTGTGTGCTACGTCTCTTGTCGTTTACTTCAATTACGTTTGCAATGATTTCTTTTGCATTTTTGAAGTGCTTCTTTTCCAGTCCGCGAACAACCGCGTCAGTGTTTTCTGTAATCTGTTTAATAGTAAGCATATCTATATTTTTTATGAACTTTTCTACTTTGAGTGGCAAAGATAAATAAAAAGGAGATGCAATCACATGGATTACATCTCCTTTTTTAATATTATCTTCCTTAGGAGCTTATGCTTCTGTCTTTTCAGCAGGAATGATGTGGCAAGAGCGTTTGTCGTTTTTGCCTACTGTGAACTTTACAGTTCCATCTACTAAAGCGAAAAGAGTGTGGTCCTTGCCCATACCCATGTTTTCACCCGGGTGGAATTCAGTACCTCTTTGACGAACGATGATGTTACCTGCTTTGCAAGCTTCGCCACCAAATATCTTAACGCCTAATCTTTTGCTGTGTGATTCGCGGCCGTTCTTAGAACTACCGACACCTTTTTTATGTGCCATTTCTTCTTACTTTTTTAATTGATTAAGCTACTACTTCTGTGATTGTTAACTCTGTAAACTGCTGACGGTGACCGTTCAGTTTTCTGTAACCTTTTCTTCTTTTCTTGTGGAAAACAAGTACTTTGTCACCTTTCACCATGCTTGAAACAACCTGGCAAACAACTTTTGCACCGGCTACGGTAGGAACACCTACAGTTACGTTTCCGTCTTTGTCTACCAAAAGAACTTTGTCAAATTCTACAGTTGCACCGTTTTCTGCATTCTGGATGTGGTGAACGAACAACTTCTGGCCAGCTTCAGCTTTAAATTGCTGACCGTTAATTTCTACAATTGCGTACATCTTATATAAAATAAATGTAAGTTAGCTCCGTCGGGTGGTTATTAATCACTTAAAAACACTTGGTCTAACCCGGTGCGGAATAATCAGGGCACAAAATTACTATTTTTGTTTGTTCCGGGCAAATATTTCTTAGCTTTTTTACGTAATTATATGCCCAGGGCTTTTAATAAATAGATGCCGGGGATTAGGATGGCGACTGCTAATATAGCAATTGCAATAATAATCAGAAAACTA
>JARCFY010000377.1:0-24517 GCA_029233225.1 Lepidodactylus listeri | reverse complement strand
CCCTTGTTGGCTATTACCCGCTAAGCAAACCATTTATCTACTGTGGCAGTAGAACTAAGATATGCTTGTCTTCATTCACACTCTTACCTTACCTTTGATTAATCAATTGATTTATTAATTATAACAATATAATGATTTCTGCACACAAGCAACCTTTCCAGAGTATATCACAAAAGAGAAGAAGGAGAAGAATGGAGAAGGATTCATACCCCACACTTCACTACCCAAAGGAGTCTCATAGTGGCTTACAAACTCCTTTCCCCTCCTCCCCTCCCCACAACAGACACCCTGTGAGAACACTCTGACAGAAACTGCTCTTTTTCAAGAACAGCTGTGCCAAAACTATGGCTTGCTCAAGGTCATACAGCAGGTGCAAGTGGAAGAGTGGGGAATCAAACCCGGTTCTTCCAGATTAGAGTCTGCGCACTTAACCACTACACCAAACTACACCAAACCATTTATATAGCAGATAAAATATTTTGCTTGGGACACCATCTTAAACACTGTCTCATAGAATGCTGAACCTACACCATCGGTGCGGAAGTCATTTCACGGAAGATTGGTCTGATTTAAAAATTGAAATATTTTAAAATGTAATTATGTATTAATTGATTTATCATGCCAATTAATCAATTCTTTTGAGCCAGTTTTAAAGTCTGTCTCACTCAGAAATGTGAGTAAGAAATTGCAAAGCTTTTAAAAATGAGTGCGTAGATTATAGCCAGAGCGAATTAATGAAAATTGTTTCCATGGAGGTTTCCACTACATGATATTGTTGAATATCAATGGAACAACACAGAGTATCTTGAATATCCATGAATTCCCAAACTATTTTTGTACATGCAAGTATTCTCACTGCCACTTTTAAAAGCACCCCATCTGTGGAAAAGTTTGCACATCTAGCCATCTGTCCTGAAAATTTCTGCATTAATTGTATGTTACTTAGACTGATTTCTCACTAGCGCTGCCCCGGCATTGGGTCCTCCGTTTGCCCTGATTGCCTGCTTGAATTTCCCACTATTTGCCGTGGGGCGCATTTTGACCCGGGGCTTCGCACGATTTCCTCTGTGGCTTCAGTGATCCTGTTTTTTGAGGATCACCGAAGCTGCAGAGAAATCGCATGAAGCCCCAGGTCAAAATGCACCCCATGGCAAATAGTGGGAAATTCAAACAGACAATCGGGGCAAATGGAGGACTCGACACCAGGGCAGCGCTAGTGGGAAATCGGTCTTAGTGTCCATACAAGGGTTGCAAAGAGCGATAGTGAAAATGACATGTGTAAATTAAACCCTTCACGGTAGACTAAGGGGTTTCAAACTCATGGCAAGTGATTTCAAACTCCAAGCATTCCTGCTGCGTTCCCATTTATTTTTAGGATGTAAATGTGCATTTATATAATTTTGTGATGTCTCCCTTAGTATTTACTGCTTTCAGGCTGTGCTCATGCTCATATTTTAGCTAAATCCTAGTCAATCTTGCATGGCTAGAACAGGAGGGATTCCATATCCTTGCTGCTTGGCTTGGAGAGTCAAACAACTTGTACAGAAGTGGCATTCAGGGGTCATTTCGAGCAGGAGCTTGGGGGACCTCAGCTCTGGGAGTTGGTGCCAGCCCCCACCCTGGGCGGGGGAATGCCTGCTTGTGTCATGGCTGCAGCAAAATGACCCCATCCCCTGGAAAGGTCCTTGTTCCTCCAACCAGCCTTCTGAAGGCTTCATCCACCACTGAAGCTATCCTCCCGGAATAGTGGTATTTCTGAGGCTTGGATTAATAACTGTCCCCTCTCTGCCAGCTCTTTCTTCCTGTCTGTCTGTCTTTCTTTCTTTCTCCCTCTCTCTTTCTTTGTTGCCATCTGACATACTTCCGGTGATGTCAGGTGGTTTAGCATATGCAAATAAGTTATGCTAATGAGTTATGCTAATGAGCCCCTGCATCTCTTTTTCTACGAAATGACCCCTGGTGGCATTTAAAAGAAAATCTGGTCCAGATCCCACGTCATGCCAACTTCCTGCACCCAGCCCTACAGTTTTAACATTCCCTCAAGAGTCCTCATTAGAAAAGCACACCTTATGCATTTCAGTCTGTGTGCAAGGTGAGCTTGCTGTCTCATTTTTATGAAGTGTAGCTGAGCTAGGTTAGTTGTAAGTGCATCTCTACTGTACATTTGAAACCCATCTGAGGCTCAGAGGCCGGACAACAGATTAGGAAAACATATATTCTTCTCTGATGGGGAGAGATATAGTGGAGGGCCTCTGTTATATCTGAATTGCTTGACTGGCAATATTTGAATTACACAGAGCCCTGCTCTCCTCCCACTCCTTTGAGAGGGCTCCCTTAGCTACTGTTTTGTTTTTTAGTGGTGGTGGGCATTGGAGAAGCCAAGGCATGGAGCTTGTAGATTTCATTAAGAGCTCCCTTCTTCTGCCGCATAATTTAAGCAATGGACAAAAGGATTTATAACCCTTCTCATTTTCTTGAATAAAAGATGAACTGAAATCCAATAAGTTATGTAAAATTACAAATCAAGGACTCGACTCCAGGGCACTGTTTCAATACAAGACAATCTGACCCTTTTCTCTTGTTGCATATAGATGCTGCATACTGTTTCATACCTCCTGTTTCAATTACAGTCTTTCCAATGCCTTCTGAAAGGTTTTAGTTGGGCCCTAGTACCTCCTGGTACCTTCTTTGCATTGACATCATTAAATAGTGGAGTGTGCAGAGCTCGTATTATGCTGGTGGAAGCGGAGGAAACTTGGCATCTTTGTCAGGAGTTCACTGAAAACATCTGTTCAATCACTGAGAGGCCAAAAAGGCAAGAACAATTTGTGGAAGGGGGAAATAAAGCAATATAGATGTTAACACAATGCCAGCATATTGTTAATCCTTTTTGAGGCACTAGTAGGATGAAGGAATTGCTCTTGGAGGGTTCTGTTTTCAAAGATACAGCAGTGTTAGAAAGAGTACAGAGCAGGCTGAGGAAATAGATCTGTTGTTTATCCTATTTTATATAGCCAACGAATAACACTCACCCTTGCATCCATTCCCAGCCAGCTCCAAGATAGAGGGAAGTACAATGGTTATTCATGTGCCTTGTGCTTCACCCAGGCCACATTTCAGGGCTATAGGAAGATAGCTCAGGAGGAAGATAGTATGTTTAAGGCCAGGCTGGATCTCCACTTGGATCTCAGACTACTAACTACAGAACAGTCTAGGAACTGTTGTTTTAAATTATGTATGGTGGGGCTGTGGCTCAGTGGTAGAGCACATGCATTGCACATAGAAGATCCCAGTTTCAATCCCTGGTATCCCCAACTATAAAGGATCAGGTAGTAGGTGATAACAAAAGATTTCTCTCTGAGATCCTGGAGAGCTGCTGCCCATGAGAACAGATAAATGACTTTTATATGCAAATGGTCTGACAGAGAATAAATAAATATAAATAAATAAATAAAATAATAAATAATTATTTATTTGTATTTATTAGGTTTCTATTCCATACAATAAGTAATATTTGGATATTTTTATGCCATTATTGTGGTACCTGGATGTTATGCTTTGTAGGAATCCAAAAGATGTGGAGAGTGAGGAGGAAAAGTCAGCATTTATGTAAATGACAAGGATGTTCTCCAACTGTCAAAATTAAAAGCATCTTGTCACTGGAGAGGACTGTTAATGGTAGACTGTTCTTTCCAGGAGTTTGTATATATCAGTTACATTACAGAGAAGGATTTGAGTCTTGACTCTTCCCTCCCAATTCTTGGATCATTCCCCATCCCCTGTTCTGTTCCCCATGCTAGGGTCAGGGATACTAGTCTCCATCCTCACACTCTCCACTTCCTCAGTGTTTTTGCCACTGCTGCCATCGTGGCCTTATCTTTCTGGTTTGGCAAAGCAGCCATTCACTTACAACAACAGATGTCTTGTAATGGATGGCCTTGATAATCCAAAATAGTGCATGAGATCTTGTGAAGTGTTCTTGTGAATTCTTAGCAATCAAGGAACTGTTTTGTGTGTATGGTGTCTTAGCACATGCAGACACCATTTATCTGTTTTAGGGGAGTTAACGTCCCTCTCCATTTTTTCTTAACATTTTGTATTTTTCTGCAGACCTGCGGTTACCTCTGAATTTGCAGGAATAGCTTAACTTAGCTCTGTGTGCTCTCCTTTGTAGTTTTTTAAATCATCATGGGAGCAATACTTAGCTATGAGTTGTGTCTTCTGCCTGTTTCCCTGGCTGCCAAAGTCCTCTCTGTAGCTGTTTTGTAAGAGAGAATTTAAATTGCCTATAAAACAGGGTTACTTTCTCCTCACTCTCTGAAAAGTGGTAGAATCAATCCCTTGTGTAAATGGAGAGCCTGTGTGGTAAAGAGGTTATAGTGTCAGACCAGAAGCTCCTTGAAGAAAGAGTGGTATATAAAAATGTGATATATACAGTGCCTGTGGATTTCATCCCATCTGCACAGGGAAGGGAAAGTTGTAGGTGAAAAATGTATTTCCTATTGCAATCAGTAGTGACAAAAAATAACCTTAATAGCTTTAAAAAAAATAGCTTCAGTACTAATTTAGCAAAACAATGCTTGAAAAAACAAAATTAAACAAATGCATTTTTAGCACATTCTAATGATTGATCTGTGAAATTCATTTGCACGGCAATGGGATTCAGAAAAAACTGTAGAAGGGCTGAGTGGATAAGAATGCCAGGACACTTACAGAAACATCTTGCAACTGCTTAAGCTTCTAGGTTGTCAGAACTAATTCAGGAAATGAATGGATCATTCACAAAACCTGTGAAAAACGGCCCTTGGTTCCCTCTGTGGATCACAAGATGAGTGACAACAATAAATACCATACAAAAGGCATCTATTAAAACAATTGCAACAGTTAATTAAAACAAATAGTTGAAAGAAATAAACCAGAGCCTGTTCAAGCTGCCCCATAAGCTGTTTTAAATAGTTTGGTCTTACAACTTTACCAGAAGGCCTGAAGGATTTCCAAGCTTCAGGTGTGACCTGGAGTTCTTTTGGAATTACAACTGATCCCCAAACTACAGAGATCACTTCCCCTGGAGAAAAGGCTGAGTGGACTCTATGGCATTGTATGTCACTGACATCACCTCTCCAAACCCTGCCTTCCCTAGGCTCCACCCCCATATCTCAAAGGTTTTCTTAACCCAGCACTGGCAGCTCTGTGCCTGCCTCAGCCTTTCTGGAAGGGCGTGCCTTAGAAAAAGAGCAGCAACAGCAGAATGCAGTTTCCACACAGCTTCATATTGGGAGAGGCAGTTCAAGTATGTGAGCCCAGGCTCATGGATAAACTTTGAAAATGGATACTATGGAAAATTAGGTTCATAGGTCTTATTCACGAGGGTAGTATTTCCCATCTTAGTTCTGAAATGTGTATGTACCTTCAGCGAAGATGCTGAATTGCACCAATTATACCAGCTGAGTGAATCTTACATAATTTTCAGATAGGTAAATGGAAATATCCATCATTTCAAGATGAGTCGCTTGTGTTGCTTATGTTTACTGTCATTTTGAGAAAACCCAAACCTGAACCATTCCTTCTTGCCTGGTCTTTTTCTCCATCATACATTTCCCTACAAATGGGGAAGATTTACATTCCAGCTTGGCTAACACTTCAGCCAAAATGAAACATTTTGAATGTTTAAAAATATAATTTAGCCACCAACATCAGTGTAGGAAAAGTCAAGTAAGCTATGCCATGAAGATAATACTGGGTCTTATTCTCCTTCACTTGCAAACAGCAAGTTGCCCAGTTGTAGACAATTGGATAAGGCATTTGTAGTGAAGACTGCTGGCTTCATTTCAGTCCAACATTCACACACGATCAACTCCTCTGTAAGCACAACTGAATACAAAAATAATGAAATATGCCTTGAACAACAGCCTTAACTTTGATTTTTTTGGCTTTGTCAATCTGTGCCATATATTATCAAATTGTTCTGTGAAGGCTTTAGCCACAAGCGTCTCATTATAGTGAGTCAGCCAAGTCCTTGTCTGGTGTAAATTGGTGGTACACTATTGAAATCCATGGAATAAGACCAATTTAAAGCAGATGAGAATCGGTCAGGAAAATAAGGTCATTATAAAGCTTGTACAGTTATATATAATGGCATGGCAGTGCAGTTTACAATCTGGAATATATTGGAAATGCACTGCTTCTGAGAGGCTTTTGGTATGCACCAATTCTTGATAAAAATAACCAATCATCATTGTTTTCTAGTTTGAAATCACCCCCAGACTGAGCCAATATGTTATCAGCTTCATGTAGCATGTTTTCAAGAACCATGTGGCAAGCAGGCAGCAATTGGTCAGCAATGAAAACTAAAAGGGTTACACTAAACATCTGCAGAACATTCTGGTTTGCATCCTTTACTAGGTCCTACCTTGCCCATTGTTTGTCGTGAAGGTGTAACAAGAAATTAGTGTTGTATCAACATGCCAGTATGTGACATGGGACAGGACACATATTCAAACAGCATCACTGTGTTCTAGATTTTGTCAACATTTATTTCTGAACCAATGTATCCAGTAGATAAAACAAGTGTTGAGCAAAATAGCAGTTTGGGTATCATGTCCCTAACTTCCTTACTGTAGCCTAACCCATTAATACCGTTAAACTCATGTTCCAAAGTATGCATCTTCCTACATGTAGGAATGTGTCTTAAGGTTTTTTTTTTTTAATGGGAGTGGGGGTGAGAAGAGGAACTGGACAAAGAATAGGGAATAGGCATTTACTTTACATTCCCACCCACACCCAGATGCAGGTAGGAAATTTCCACTTTGGAAAGTGCATTTGGACAGGCACCAAACACTCATGCAATGAAAAGCCATACTGTACCAACATTTAGATGGTACCAACATTTAGTAGAGCACCAACATTTAGATGGGCATTTGATTGCACATGGTTCTTCAGTGAGCTGGATGTGGAAGCTTGCTTTATGTAGACATCTCTTTCACTGATCAGAGAAACCTAACTCTGTAGAACTAGTGCTGGGAACACTCCATCCAGAAAGAACCCTGATTAAGTGGTCTTCTCATGGAATTGGCTTTGTAGGCAGCTGGTACCCACAAAAAAGGTTGTGCCAGTGACCTCAGGGATCCATTTTGTATACCAGCCTGGCTCAATGGAAGAGTGTATGCTTTATATGCAGAAGGTCCCAACTCAACCTTTGTTAGCTCTAGTTGAAAGGATCTTATGTAGCAGGCTGGAAAACTTGAGATTCTATAAAGCCACTAACTTCTGTCATTCTTCAACTTGATCTGGAAAGTACTCAGCTTGACAAGAGGGGATTCTGTGAATTGTGTATGGACACGGATAGAACTCACAGGATGGATTGAGACCTGAATGTTGAGATTGTTGAAGCTAATCCCCCCTTTTCCAGGCCACGGTCACATGGCCCTTAAAGTGAGAGGAACTGCTGTTTCCTCCGGCATTTACAGGGACCGTTCTGACCAGCTGGGACCACTCCCGCGCTGAAGCGGGCTCAATCGCGGGTTCCTCCCGTGTTTTCTGACCCCCCAAAATCAAGTATTTTCTCGGAGGTCACACGAGGAACCCGCAATTTAGCCAATCTTAGGGCTGCCAAGCCCCCCGGGAGGGCGGGGAAAACACCGATTTTTAATGCTTACCCCCGCTTTTTCAAAATTGGCCACCGGGGGAGGCAATGGCTGCCAGCAGGAACGCAGGGAAACATCGGAGCCTGCCCTGCCCTCTCCCTGCCAGGCCTGAACTCTTAAAAGGGAAATGTCTGCAGAGAGCCTGCCCTGCAGTAAAAAGCCTCACCAGACATTTCCCCTTTAAGAGCAGAGCCAATAAGAGAAACCCCCACCCAGAGATTAAGGAGGGACTGGGCTCTTTGTACTGAAGGGCGTGCTTTTGCATGTGGCTTGCAAGGTTGCTGGGGTAAGTGCCTCTGCTAGCTCTTTTCCTTCTCTCTCTCTCTCCCCCTTTCTTTCTTTCTTTCTTTCTTTCTTTCTTTCTTTCTTTCTTTCTTTCTTTCTTTCTCTTTCTTTCTCTCTCTCTCTCTCTCTGTCTCTCTCTCTGTCTCTCTCTCTGTCTCTCTGTCCCCATCCAGCAGAGGTCTATCAGTGGCTATTATTAGCCACAAGGTCTAAATGGAACACTTTGTCTGGGGCAGTGATGCTCTGCATTCTTGGTGCTTGGGGGGGCAACAGTGGGAGGGCTTCTGGAGTTCTGGCCCCGCTGCTGGACTTCCTGAGGGCACCTGGTATTTTTGGCCACTGTGTGACACAGAGTGTTGTACTGGATGGGCTGTTGGCCCGATCCACTGTGGCTTCTCTCCTGTTCTTATGATATGAAAATCATATTTAGCACTTGTGTAGCACTTAGTGCTTCATATTCTGCCGAGATGAGGAAGGATTCAGTAGGGCCGTTGCTCAGTGATAGAGCATCTGCTTGACATGCAGGAGGTATCAGCCTCTTCAGCTAAAAAAGGATCAGGTAATAGGTGACATTAAAGATCTCAGCCTGAGACCCTGGAGAGCCACTACCAGTCTCAGTAGTCAATACTGACCTTGATGGACCAATGGCCTGATTCAGTATTAGGAAACTTCATGAGTTCATGTGGAAGCAACATCACAGATTGTGACATCACAAAATGATGTCACTTCCTTTCTCCTGGCTCCACCCCCAAAGTCTTCTGGCTCCACCCCCAAAGTCCTCAGATATTTCCCAAGTTGGACTTGGCAGCCCTAGCCAATCTGGACAGCCCTCTCTCACAATGATTGAGTGCTGTCTGAGCTAATCATCAGAGAGGGCTGAGAGAGGGCTGTCTGATCATCCCTCCTGTTTTTCCCCCCTTTTTTGCACTTAGGCACATGGGCACTCAAGCGCCCAAGTGCAAAAAGGGGGGGAACTGCCCCATGCTCTGCTCCGGGCCCCGAGCCCCACCGCCCCCCCCCCACATGCTGGTAAAAGTGAGTAGTAAAAACTTACCAGGCAGTGACCAGTGGGGCTTGGGGCCCAGAGCGGAGTGCGGGGCAAGCCAGCCAGCCAGGACAGGTCTGCCAGTGGCAGCAGTGGCTGGCAGCGGAGGGGGGTGTAAAGCACTCTCCTGTGAGCAGGAAGGGTGCCTCCCCCCACCCCCGCTGGGGTTGGGATGTATGAACATCCCAACCCAAAAGAAAAAAACCTGGATACGGCCCCAGTGTTTTAAATAATCTGGTGGGATGAGGAAGGGCTCAGAATATGAAAGCTTAACCAGGGCTCAGAATATGAAAGCTCTTTTTAAGCAAGCCAGTTGCTTCTCTAGCCTAACTCCCAGTTGTGGCAGGTAGTGAATTTATGCCTGTACACTGGTCTCTGTTGCTTAGGTCTGAAGAAGCATGATGGCAGTGGCACACATGTGCAGCCTTAATTCCCAGGCATGCATAGGCCCAATTTTGATTATAAGTATGTTGCATGGGGGATAGGGAGATATGCAGGTTTCTGTAATGGGGCAAGTAAATCAAGAAAAGAGCATGGTAGTTTAATCTCTTTCCCCATGTACCACAGACCGTATCTGATGTGGACTTGTGTGTGCTTGAGAATGGAACTCCCTGGCCACATGTAGAGAGCCAGTGTGGTTAGAGTGTTGAAATGAGAACTTGAGACCCAGGTTTGAATCCCTACTTTGCCATGGAAGCTTGCTGGATGTCCTTGGGGCAGTCATATACTCACAGTCTAACCTCCCTCACAGGGTTGTTGTGAGGATAAAATGAAGGAGAGGAGAACAATATAAGCCACTATGGGGAGAAAGACAGAATATACATGAAGTAAAAAAACTTTTAAATGAAAAATCTGTTGAGTGTCTGTGTGTCCACCATGTAGCAGCCCATAGCCACTCATGGATTGGGGCCACTACCTTTTGTGAATAAGACCATTTTGATAGCATTTCCCCCCAGTATTGTTTAAAATAGCTGTTCAATAGCTTTTAAAGTCACAGAGAAGTTATTAACATTTTGTTATGCATTTCTGATTGTGCTGCACTGTCATCTTTGTTCTTAGCAAAAGAAATGCAAATAAAGTGAAATAAAGCTAGGATACTGAAGTTAGGTGCAATGGGATTAGGGTAGCCATTTATTATGTAGCCATTTGTTTTCTTCCCTATAGATTGAAATCTTTATGTTTGTAAAAATTATAATTGTACTATATGTCGTACAGATGGTGATTGCTTAACCTGATGTTCATCAATATTCATACACAGGAAAGATTGCTAATTGTTTCCATAGTACTTGTGAGTGCAAGGAACTATGTGCAATCTTTAACATTCATTGAATCTGTTAGCCCATTATTCTTATTTTATTACTTTGGAATTGACATTATTAAAGAGAGTGACTGGCCCAGTCAGTTCATGGCTAAACTGGAATTTGACATCACGTCTCTTCTATGTAAAGCCAATATCATGCTCTCTCTATTAATTAAACCAGCACTGTTGTTCATAAATTCTGGCTTGATTTTTCCATTGCTTGCTGCCCTGTTCTCCTACCTTGTAAATTTCAGCTTCAGTGCTTGATGCCAAGTCAGAGGAGATCTGGAAAGTGATGTCATTTGGATCTCTTTCCATCAGTCCCAGTTGGATTCATGCACATGCATGCTGGCTGATAAATAAGGATGAGACTAAGTACATGAATCTGAGGGACCCCTCTAAAAAAGTTAAGTTTCAATAATATATGCAGTGCCCAAACTCAGACTTTCTTTTGACATTCTTAAGTCTGCTTTATTGATCCTAATTTAAACTCTACTTTATTAACTTTAATTTTGAATTGCATCCTGATAGAACAAACGAAATGACTTAGAAATTATGAATGATGAAGAAAAATTTACAAAATGAGAGCAGGATAGACAATCAGTAACCCAAATCAAAGTTGCAGATCAGTTTTTTCCACCCCATCTCTGCAAATTGGCAGGCCCTCCAGTGCTGAAGTGTTCCGGCTCCAATGACAAAGTGCCTGGAACAAGAGAATAAACAGGTTTGTTTAGCAGATGTGCAAGGAGAGGGTAAGTTGTGTGTGTGTATACACAGACACACATATATGCACATATATATATGCACACAGACACATACACATTTTACACATTTTATACACATTTTATCTAAAATGTGTATAAATGTCTATACACATTTTATCTAAAATTATACCAAGATAGGCTAAGTGAAAAGGGTTAAAAAAAGTAAGGAGGAAAAAATAATTTTAAAATTACCTTTAGGTACCAATATTTTGTAACTTCTCAGGTGTAGCTAACTTTAGTTCTAATTTCAGTTCTATTGTAGCTGCTCAAACTACCCAGGTATAGCTAATTTTTGTTCTAAGCAGGCTCAGAGGTTCTTGGCTAGTTTTACTAGAGTACAGGAAGGGTTAAACTGAGGTTCAAACAAAGGACAAGGATTGACACTAAGGTCATAGGGCTAGTTTATGTTCTAATATCACTTTTAAAATTTATCACACCTATAGATTAAAGTAGTAATATCAGAGGCTAGGAATAGTGAGGTCATAGATAAGGCTAAACTTTAGGCAGGTTTTTGTAATAGAAAAACAAAAAACAATTAGCAAAACAAACTGCAGCTCAGGTGTAAATACAGTTAGGGTTTAAAAAATAGGGGATCCAATTTTAAACTAAATCTTACATTTTAAGCGAATTCTCACATTCTTTTTTTTTTTTTTGTAAAGAAATTTTTATTTTTCAAAAAAAAAAACATCGAAAATAATACATTTAACCTTATACAAATCCCTTTTTCCATATTAGATAACATTTTGTTCTATTTGTACATTCTATTTTTATCTTGTTTTGGTGGTTTCCCACCACATCTGAAGCATAACACATTTTCCATTTTATTCAAAATAGTAATACTTATATCTATGTTTCGTTTCTGGTAACGGTTATATAGCTTTAAAATACTTATACTTATACACCAATTCTTATTTTCTATACTCTTATGTATTTCTAAATAAAAACAGTTTCATTGTCTAATTTTAACTAAAACATTCATATAATATATTTCTATTCCTTTATGCTATTATAACCATGTATAGATATAGTTTTTCATATCCCAATACTTTTCAACATATTCTTTCAAATCTTTCCAGTCTTCCAGAAAGGTCTCTGAGTAGAGATTATTCAATTTTCTAGTCCACTTATCCATTTCAGCCATATATAACAGTTTTTTCAACCATTCCCACACCTCTGGTATTTTTTCATTTTTCCAGTTTTGTGCATACACCATTCTTGCTGTTGTAATCATATACCATATTATTGTCCTTTTCTTTACATTTATCTCTTCTAGTTTAAGTCCTAGCAATAACATTTCAGGCAACTTCTTAAATGTACATTTCAAGATTTTTTCCATTTCTGCATGTATTTTTGACCAATAAGTCTTTGCTTTATCACAAGTCCACCACATATGATAAAAAGACCCTTCTTTCTTTTTACACTTCCAACATTTGTTAGACATATTTTGACCAATATTTGCAATTTTTTTTGGTGTCATATACCATCTATACATCATTTTAAAACAATTTTCTTTTAAGTTATAACACGTAGATATACTCATAGCATTTTTCCATAAAAATTCCCAAGATTCCATTTCAATGTCTTTGTTAAAGTTTATCGCCCATTTTACCATTTGTTCTTTTACCATTTCATCAGCATTAAACCATTTTAGCAAGACTTTATACATTTTAGAAATCATTTTTTTCCCACCTTCCTCCCAAACTTGTTCTATTTCATTATTTTTTTCCCTGAAACCGTGTTTTTTATCACTTCTATACAAGTCATATATTTGTCTATATCTTAACCAACCATAATCAAAATCAATCTGATGCTGCTCCTTCAGTTTGAAATCCTTGCCATGTCTTATTAATAAGTCTCTATACTTCAGCCAATCTTGTCCTTTATATCTTGATATTGGATGTAAGACTTCTGCGGGTACAATCCACATGGGTATCTCTTCTGAAAAAAAGTTTTTATATCTTGTCCACGTATCCATTAGTGTTCTTCTCAAATAATGATGTTTAAACATATTGTCCATTTTTGTTTTGCCATAATACAAATATGCATGCCACCCAAATCTACAATCATGACCTTCCAGGGACAATAACATTCTATCTTGTAACATAGTCCATGCCCCTACCCAGGTCAAACATATTGCATCATGGTATAACCTTAGATTTGGTAGTTGAAACCCTCCTCTTTCTTTGGCATCACACATTATTTTCATCTTAATTCTTGGTTTTTTCCCTCCCCACACAAATTTAGACAGCTCCTTCTGCCAACATTTGAATGTTTTTACATCTTTCACAATTGGAATAGTTTGAAACAAAAACATTAATCGTGGTAACACATTCATCTTGACCACCGCAATTCTACCCAGCAATGACAAATTCAATACATTCCACTTTTTAATATCCTGCATAATTTGCAACCATAATTTTTCATAATTATTTTTATAAAGATCAATATTTTTCATAGTTAGGTTTACACCCAGGTATTTTGTCTTTTTCACCACCTCACATTCTGTAAGTTTTTGTAACTCGTTTTGTTTCTTATTTGACATATTTTTGCACATTACTTTCGATTTGTTTTTATTTACATAAAATCCTGCTAAGTCACCAAACTCTTTTACTCTCTGTAACAAATGTGGTAATGTGGATAAGGGGTCTTCCACTATAAACATCACATCATCTGCAAAGGCCCTATATTTGAAAGAAAAACCTTTAGTTGTTAAGCCTTTAATATCTTTGTCTTCCTTCACATTTAACAGTAGAACTTCTAAAATCCAAATAAATAGCAGCGGCGAAAGCGGGCATCCTTGTCTTGTTCCTTTTTCAACTTTAAAATCGTCTGTCTTTTCAGTATTAATTATTATTGAGGATTTCTGTTCTTTATATATTGCTTTAATGAAGTTAAGCATATATTCACCGATCTCAAGATGTTCTAAAACTTCAAACATAAAATCCCAGTTTAAATTATCAAACGCTTTCTCCGCATCTAAAAAGAAAAAGCCCACTTCCTTTTCAGGATGTTTGTCGTAATATTCTATAGCGTCCACTACTACTCTTAGATTGTCCCTTATTTGTCGATTAGGTAAGAACCCTGCTTGTTCTGTTTGTATAGTCTCTTTAAGGTGCTCTTTTAGTCTATCCGCTATAATCTTAGCAAAAATCTTATAATCATTATTCAGTAAAGAGATCGGTCTATAGTTCTTAACATTGGTCAAATCCTGATTTTCTTTCGGGATCAGTGAGGTGGATGCATCTTTCCAGGTTTCTGGTACCTCTCCAGTAACTCTTATATTGTTCATCAATAGCAGTAACACCGGTGAAACTGACTCCTGTAACGTTTTGTAGAACTTCGCTGTAAATCCATCCGGTCCAGGTGCTTTACCTAATTTTGAGTCATTTATTGCATTTTTGATCTCTTGTAATGATACTGGATAATTAAATAGTTTTTTAATTTTCTCTGTTGGTTTTGGTAGCTTTAATGTTTGCAGGTATTCTTTAATCTTTCTTCTGTCTTTGTTTTCCTTCTTAAAAAGTTTTGCGTAGTATTTAAAAAATTCTCTTTTTATTCCTTTGTTATCTATTATCTCAATATTATCTCTTATCACTTTAGTGATCAATTTATTTTCACGTTTTTTCTTTAATTGCCATGCTAAGTATTTTCCGGGTTTATTTGCACCTTCAAATGCTTTTTGTTGAAGTTTTTTTAAGTTCCAGTACCTCTCCTGGTTCAAAATGGCTTTTGCTTGGTCTTGTAGCATCCAAATTTCCTTTTGCAGTTTCTTTTTCCCTGGTTTCTTCTTCAGTTCTTCTTCCTTTGTTTTAATGGCTTGTAAAATATTTTCATATTGCTCTTTTTTCTTTTTATTATCTTTAGCATTTAACGATATCAATAGTCCTCTCATCACTGCTTTATATGCATCCCATACGGTTTGAATTTTAACTTCTTTCTGCATGTTTACTTGGAAGTATAGGTCTGTTTCTTCAAGTAATTTTTTAATTATTTCTTGATTATCTAATAAGTCCTCGTTTATTCTCCATCTCTTTTGTTTTTTAATCTGCCCAGCTGTCCATAAACACGGATTGTGATCTGAGATTATTCTGGGTAAAATTTCCACTTTTCTTGTCTTAAAGGTTAGGTTAGTAGTCATCCAAATCATGTCAATTCTTGAATGTGAGTCATGTCTGTTAGAGTAAAAGGTAAAGTCTTTTCCTTGTGGGTTAGCTTTCCTCCAAATATCTTCCAACTTTTCTTGTTTTATCAGTTCAAAAAAGTTTTTTGGAAGCTTCCCTAACGTCTCATCCTTTCTTTTAGAGCGCCTGTCTAGTTTATTATCTACAGTTCCGTTGAAATCTCCTAACATCATAATTTGATCATAGTTTACATTGTCCAATTCCATTTGAAGTTCTTTAAAAAAAAATTCTTTAGCTCCATTCGGAGCATAAATGTTCACAATCAAAGTTTTCACTCCTTGCAGTAAAATTTCAATAGCTAAATATCTTCCATCTTTGTCTTTGAATATTACTTTGGGTTCCAAATCTTTTTTGACATATGTTACAACACCATTTTTTTTATTGCTTGCTAAAGAATAAAATTCTTCTCCCAATTTTTTCCTTATTAAATATTTATGGTCTTGGTTTTTAAGATGAGCTTCTTGCAAGCAAATTATATTACATTTTTGTTTTTCCAACCAGTGACCTACCATTCTACGTTTTTGGGGTGAATTTAGTCCATTTACATTCCATGTAAGTATTTTGTAATCCATTTTGATATATTCTTAAATATCTCCAAAATCGTCTTTATTCTCTCCCAGGAATGCATACATTTCTTCTGTGCTTTTAATCACCACTCTGGAGCTGCCATAATAAAAACTTAGTCCTTGAGGTATTTCCCAACGAAATCTGATTTTTTTCTCCTTCAGTTTATCCGTCAGACGCTTGAATTTTTTCCTTTCTTGCAGTATTGCTCTAGGCAATTCTTTCATTACTATGATTTTCTTTCCATCTATTACAAAGGGGTCAGTAAAGCACTTCCTGTAGATTTGTTCTTTTGTTCTTTTCATTGTAAATTGGACAACCACGTCTCTTGGTATGTTTTTGTCTCTTGCATATGTAGAATTAACTCTATAAACAAGATCCATGTGTTCTTTAACAACTTCTTCCTGTTCTTGTAAAAAATCTGCTATTGCTTCTTGCATTCTTGTAAAAATATCCTCATTCAATTTTTCCTCAATCCCTCGAAATCTCAAGTGGTTTTGCATATCTTTATAATGCATCATCTTTTCCATCCTCTCGTTCTCTCTCATTGTCTTATGGGTGTTTTCTTCCAGTTCTTTTACTTTAGTTTCTATATCTTGTGTTCTTGTGGATAATTTTTGAAATTCTGCTTTTAATTCCATGCAATTTTTATCTGCTTGAGCTGCTATATTATTCATTTTAACATTTACCTCTCCTATAGCGTCTAACATTTTCTTTTCCATTGCTTCCATAACAGCTAGTAGCTCTTTTTCTTTTTTTGCTGCCATTGTAGGAGAGGACCATGTGGCTGCTCTCGATCTTAGTCCTCGGTCCGTTTTGCCTCTTTAAAAGGATCGATTTTATCTTGTCTTCCCAATCAAACACCAATTAGTGCATTCAAACAAGCTAATCTTGCCAAGTCAAATTATGTTGGTTTCAGCCTTCTACGTTATATAATCTTTGAGATATTGCAGTTTAAAAATTTATAAATCCAAAATGGCGGCCGCGACTTCTCTATGGTTAATGTCAAAGGTTATAGTCTTTTTACCTTGCTTCTGGCTTGCCGTAGTTTCCTTTTGTCCCTTCCTTTTCTTTACTTGTCTGCTCTCTGCACGTCACTTCCTGTTATGGTCTTTCTGGTCCGGCAGTATTTAGAGTCCCCTTTCTGGTCCGCAGTATTTAGAGTCCCCTTTCTGGTCCGGCAGTATTTTAGAGTCCCCTTTACCTTCTTTCCGGTTCTTCTCCTTTTTCCTTCTTGTCTGCTCTTCTAGCCGTCACTTCCTGATTCAGTCCTCACGTCTTAATCTCGCGATGCTTGGTTCCCTTCTCCCTCTTTGTCTCGCGATGCTTGGCTTCCCCTCCCGACTCCTTTTAACCGCAGGAATGTTAAACAACTTGTTTTTTTGGCTTTTTAAGTTCAAATTCGGTTTTTTAGCACTTCAAAACTGCTCTCATCCAATCAACATCAGTCTATTGCTTCACCCGATCTGTTTTTTCATCTTTCAAAACGCGGCAATGGTAAGGCAAAAAAACTTTTTTCCGTTACCTTTTGTTGTTAACTTCGCTTCAGATGTGGTCCCAACGTTTTAAAACTTTGTCTTCTTTGTTAAGGAATCAGGGGAATTGGAGGTTTTATGCTGAATTTTTCAGCTCAGCTCGGCTCCTTAGAGATACTCGCAAGAATCCTCTTCGGCTGCAGTGCTCAAGGTGTCGGAAAAGTCTCCTCCGAGACTTTCCCTTCACCGAGGTTGCTCAAACCTGGATTATATTGCTTGCTGGTCCTCACACTACCTGTGTGAGGTTGCGTCGGGTGGATTAACCCACCCAAGCTGTCAGGAAAGCCGCTGTCCGCCTTGCGCATTTGCAAAGCGTGTCAGACCTCCATTCTCCCAACTGGAAACCACCTTGAGCATTTTTTGATGTTGGTCTATTGCAGGGGTGGCCAAACCACGGCTCAGGAGCCACATGCAGCTCTTTCGCACGTATTGTGCGGCTCCTGGCAGGGCAGCTGGGGGAAGCAAAGGGGAAGCATACTTTCCCTCCCTCCTTCCCATCTATTTGCTTTGTTTCTCTCTCTCCCTCCCTTTCTTTCTACCTATCTCTTTTTCTCTCTCTTAAACAAATAAATATCATTAGCAAGCAAAGAAATATCATTGGGCAAAGAAATATCATTATCAGTATCTGTTTTACCCCTTTTGTTTTTATTTTTGGCAGTCTCATTTAATATTAATAAAAAAGCAAATTTGCATATTTTTAAATAAAAACCTGTGTGAAATATTTTGTTCATGTTTTGTGGCTCTCAAACATTTGGCATTCATGCTGTGTGGCTCTTACGCTGAGCAAATTTGGCCACCCCTGGCTTAGAAGGTAGTCTTTAATAAATAAATGCTTCCAAAGAAATTTGAGGAACACTGAAGGGAATACTTTCTCCTCCAGTGAGCAAAATCACTTGGAAGACAAGGTTTTGCGCACAGAAAACGCTTTCCAAGAATCGTGTACTATAAGGAGTTTATCATAAACCTCTACAAAAGAAAGGCATTCTCAGCCTTGTGGAGCCAGGGCTTTTTGGAATTTTGAGAATGGAGAACAGGCATCGCCACAAAATGGCTGCCTCGGGGTCAAGAGTCAGTAACAAAACAGCAGGACATTGCAAGCCGAGCCTATTCCTGTCAACGGAGGCAGGTGTTTCAACATGCAGACAAGCAAGGAGAATGCTTGAAACACTTCCCACTCCAGACTGGTCTTTGTGTTGGCAAAAGATGTTTTGTGTAAGGATCAAAAGAGTGCCAGGAAACCACTGGCTGGCAGCACTAGGGATTGCTGGGCTACAGCGTTAGATCTGTGGCAAACCATAAACATACCCTTCAAAATAGGGCGTATATACCTGCAATGCGCGCTAGTTGCTCAGCTTATTTTCAAGGATATATTTGATGGATAGTAAATATTGCAAAATATTTCATTTGTTTCAAGATTTCCGGAGTTGGGAAGGAGAGAGAAGATAAAAAGAAAGATTCAGCCCTGCCTGCACCCAGCCCATGACACGCGCGGATTTAGATACCTGCACGGAGGGGCGCCTTGGGAATTAGTATATAGATACCGAATAGAATATCAAGAATATTATTAACGTTTGGGATTCTCTGTATCAATTGTTTTATATTTATTTAATAAATATTATTAACGTTAAAAAAAAAAAAAAGAGTCGCATTGGTATGGAACCCCTTAAAACCACGTATGGCCCACATCAGCTTCTCACCAGTCTTGGCCTTCCAGCCACACTGCCAGATACTGTCGGATTTCCATGGGAAAGGAGTCATCATAGAGCTGGTGCACCTGTTCCAGGAACTTGGAATCCAGCTGCTGCAGTTTATACCACTGACTCATTCTGCGGAATTAAGACACGTTAGATTTATACCCCGCATTCTGCTGCCGTGCTCCAACTAAAAGATTTCGGCCAACCTAGAGGACAGAAGACGAGCTGGCAGGCTTTTTCTTTTAAAAGAATTTAGTTAAGCTTTTAACCAAAATACATAAACGAGAATACAAAGAAAACAGAATTAAGAAAAATCATATAGAGAAAAAAAAGAAAAAGGGGGGGGAAAGGAGAATATATTTCTTTTCTATACACAGCTTTCCCTACATTACAACTTATCATCAGTTCAAAATGTACATTATATCATTTTTATCTACTGTTCCTTATCTAATGTTTGTTATGGTAGTCTATAGACCAGGGGTGGCCAACCTTGCTTAACATAAGAGCCACATAGAATAAACGTAAGAGCCACATAGAGATGTCTGAGAGCCGCAAGACAGGAACAAATATCACACACACGTTTTTATTTTTAAAAATATGCAAATTTGCTTTTTATTAACGTTAAATGGGACTGCCAAAAATAAAAACAAACGAGGAAAACCAGTTATTGATAATGATATTACTTGTTTGCTAATGATATTGAGAGAGAGAGAGAAAGAGAGAGATGGAAAGAAAGAATTAAAGAAGTGGAAAGAAAGAGAGAGAGAGAAACTAGGAAAGCAAATAGATGGGAGGGAGGAAGGAAGGAAGGAAGGAAGGAAGGAAGAGAGAAAAGCATGCCTCCCCTTTGCTTCCCCAGCCGCCGTGCCAGGAGCCGCACAATATGTGTGAAAGAGCCGCATGTGGCTCCCGAGCCACAGGTTGGCCACCCCTGCTATAGACTTTCCCATTCAGTCTTCCATCAGTACTGATTATTTATACAATATAGGAATTATTATACATCCCTACCAACTACACTCCTGCCAACCTAGCAGTTCGAAAGCAAGACACTGCCAAGTAGATAAATAGGTACCGCTTTGGTGGGAAGGTAACAGTGTTCGGCACGCCTCGGCATTTAGTTATGCCGGCCACATGACCACGGAAACGTCTTCAGACAGCGCTGGCTCTTCGGCTTGGAAACGGATCCCTAGAGTCAGATTCGACTGACTTTCAAGCAAGGGAAACCTTTACCAACTAAAAGGGAATATATTTGGATTTTCATCTACAACTGGTACATCTTAATTCTCTATTAACTCTCTCTGTAGATCCGTAAAAGAAAAGAAAAAAGAACTGTCTCTTTTATCTATAATTCATTTTTCACCCTCTTATTCTTCAACCCCATAAACCATCCATTCATTTCCCCGTTTCCTGCAAAAAATCCATCAGGGGTTTCCAGTTAGCTATAAATGTGTTTATTTTTTTTCCCTAATCAAAGAAGTAAGTTTAGCCATCTCTGCTAGTTTCATCACCTACAATAGAAGAATGGATGATGAAGATATTACTGGGGTTGCCAAGTCCAGGTTGGAAAATACCTGGGGACTTTGGGGGTGGAGCCAGGAGGTGGGGTTTGGGGAGGGGAGGGGTTTCCGCATGGTAGAATGCCATAGAGTCCACCCTTCAAAGCAGCCATTTTCTCCAGGGGAGCTGATCTCTGTCAGCTGGGGATCAGTTGTAAAAGCAGGAAGTCCCCAGGCCCCACCTGGAGGCTGGCAGCCCTAGATATTACTGAACGTTTCATTTCTGAGCATATAATAGTCTTGCCGCCGTTGTCACATACAAAAATAAAGTTCCATGTGTACTTTCTAATTGACATACCATTAACCCCAACAAATAAGCCTTTGGTTTCAATTGTATATTAGCCTCTAAAAAATTCTGGATAACAGAATGTATTTGTATCCGGAATTTTCTAGCTTTTTGTGCATGTCCACCATAGGTCAGAAAATGCCCTTCTTGCGACTGGCAGGCTTTTTCACCTGACCCAATCGTTCTTGACAAACACTTTAATCATTTCAGAGGGTAGCTGTGTTAATCTAGAACAGCTAGATTCGCATCCAGGAGCACCTTAGAGACAAACAGGATTTTGGGGATATAAGCTTTCGAGTCAAAGCTCCTTCTATCTGACGAAGGAGTCTTGGACTCTCGAAAACAGATACCCCCAAAATCTTCTTGGTCTCTAAGGTGCTCCTGGCTTGAATCTAGCTGTTTTAATCGTCAGCTTTTATGCCTTTTGTATATTTTACCTCTGGTTTTAATTGCCTTAGCAATCTGCTTTTGTTGTCCTTGCTGGTTTTTAATTTGTGATTTCATGAGGTACCATTTTTGATCTGTTAACTGTCTTCATGGCCCTGATGAGGTCGGAAAAGCAGGAAATAATTTTTTTTAAAGGTAAAATAGGTTTAAAAAATGAGTTCTCCCTCCTTTTCTAGATCAGTGATGCTAGGGCTGTTTCTACCTGGGCATGAAACTGGGGTCTATACCACTGCCTATCGATTGCTGCAAGGAGGACCCTATTCGGTAATTTTTGTCCTGCTTAATGTGCCATGTCAATACCTATGCTTCGCTTCAGTACTGTTTTTGGACTTCTGGTTGGTTCTACCACCCTGTTGCACCGCTTAATGAATGACTAATCAGCCTTGAGTCCAAATGAGAAAGGCAGACTATAAATAGTGTGAATAACAAAAGGAGAAATGCATGTCAGATACCACCAGTTAACCTGGGGGGGGGGGGGTCAAACATAGACCCAGGGGCCAGGACTGGCCAGTCCAGGGCTCTTAGTTGGCCCGCTAACAACTGGTATATATGGAAATATAATATACTCCCCCTTTTACAGTGTAGTGCAGTGGTTAAGAGCATGGACTCTAATCTGGGAGAACCGGGTTTGATTCCCCACTTCTCCACTTGCAGCTGCTGGTGTGGCCTTGGGTCAGTCACATGTTCTTTCAGAGCTGTTCTTGAAAAAAGAGCAGTTTCTCTCAGAGCTCTCTCAGCCCCACCTACCTCACAGGGTGTCTGTTGTGGGGGGGGGGGGGGAGAAGAGAAAGGAGTTTGTAAGCTGCTCTGCAACCCCCACACCTGGTCATTTTCTCCTGGATTGGAGCTGCATCTACATCAGGGGTGGCCAAACCATGGCTCAGGAGCTGCACGTGGCTCTTTCACACATGTTGTGTGGCTCCTGACAGGGCGGCTGAGGAAGTGAAGGAGAGGCATGCCTCCCTGATCGGTCTTGCCCTCCCCAGCCTGTGTCCCCCCCCAGGCTTGAGCAGAGAAAGACAGCAACTTTAAATGCGTTCTCAAATGTATCCCCCCCCCTCTTCCCTTTCTCTTTCTCTCTTCCTTCCCTCTCCCATCTATTTGCATTCTTTGTTTCTCTTTCTTTCCAACTTTCATTCTTTCTTTCCACTACCCCCCTCTCTTAGACAAATATAATTAGTAAACAAATATTATTGGACAAATAAATATCAGTATTATCTGTTTTTACCCTTTTGTTTATTTCTGGCAGTCTCGTTTAGTGTTAATAAAAACCAAATCTGCCTATTTTTCAATAAAGGCATGTGTGTCATATTTGTTCCCGGCTTGGAGTTCTCAGACATCTCATGTTTATTCTGTGTGGCTCTTACATTAAAGCAAGTTTGGCCACCCCTATCTACAATCTTTGCCCCACCGAATCAGGAAGCCTTGAAAGACCCTTTGCCCCCAAAACCTGGACACGGGGAAAACAAACTGCCCACAGCCAGTGTCTACTAGGGAGCAAAAACCCTCGCAGGATCGTAGCCCTACACGGTGCATGTCCAACGCCTAGGTATCGGTTACCGCACGCGTGTAGGGCTGCAAAAAAAGGGGCGCTGGGCCCGATGACACGTGTACGGCTGCGAATAAGAAACTTCTCCATCCCCACGAGCTGCGTCTTAACCAGCCCCCCGGATCTTTCTCCCCCGCCTGCTTTGGGAATCGATCATCCCCAACTATAAACCCGTTACACTGATCAGCAACAAGCCAAGCCGGATTTGCCCCCGGCCGGATTCTTTCCCTTTTGCCTGCACGTCGGAACGCGGAGCAAAAACTCCGCGCGGCGCTCTTTCCTCCAGCGTAAGGCGGGTGAACCTAGCAGGGCTTACTCGCGAGTAAACGCGACTGCTGCAAAAAAAATAAATTACACAACCCCCCAAACCCCGCGACCTCCCCGACCCCGCGTGGCCCCGATCCCCGCCCTCTGCAAGCCTCTCTCCTCCCGGGGCTGCAAACGCTTCCCCGCCTTTACCTGGCGGCCAGGTCCTCCCTCTGGTCGGGCGCCTGCAAGAAAACGAAACCGATTCTCGACTGGGAAATAACAAGGGGACCCGACCGGAGGCGGCCAATCGGCGAGCGCGGGCAGAGCCCCTCCTCGAGAGGAGCAGCCAATCAGAGAGAAGAGGTGGCCCTGGATGGTGCGCGGCTGTTCCCGCCGCGCAGCCACCCTCCCTCCCCTGCGCCAAGCGGTTTGCGGTTCCATTTGTTGCCTTTAGGTTGATTTTGATTAAATAATATCAACATTGGCCAGTGAAAAGGCGGCTTTGTGAACCTCCGGATGCTTCGGGATCGAAAGCCGGGTGGGGGTGGGGTGGGGTCAGAGGATGTTTTGTGCAGGGGGTTGGACTAGATGACCTTTGAGATCCCTTCCAACTCTATGATTCTTTGAAGAAATAATAATTCCAGAAGGGTAGCCATGGGTCCGCAGAGCAGCTAGTATTCAGGGATGCCAACCTTCAGGTGGGACCTGGGGATCCCCCATAAGAACATCAGCGAAGCCAATGTTGGATCAGGCCAGTGGCCCATCCAGTCCAACGCTCTGTGTCACACAGTGGCCAAAAACACCAGGTGCCCTCAGGAGGTCCAGCAGTGGGGCCAGGACACTAGAAGCCCTCCCACTGTAGCCCCCCCCCCAAGCACCAAGAATACAGAGCATCCCTTGCCTAGGGTTGCCAGCCTCCAGGTGGGGCCTGGGGATCTCCCGCTTTTACAACAGATCCCCAGCTGACAGAGATCAGCTCCCCTGGAGAAAATGGCTGCTTTGAAGGGTGGACTCTGTGGCATTGTACCATGCTGAGGCCCCTCCCCTCCCCAAACCCTGCCCTCTCCCGGCTCCACCCCCAAAGTCTCCAGGTATTTTCCAACCTGGACTTGGCAACCCTATCTCGCCCCAGACTGAGAGTTCCTATCTGTACTTTGCAGCCAATAGCCACTGATGGACCTCTGCTCCTGATGTTTATCCAATTCCCTCCTGAAGCTGTCCATGCTTGTAGCCGCCACCCCCTCTTGTGGCAGAAAATTACAGCTCATCTCCAGACTACAGGGATCAGCTCCCCTGGAGAAGATGGCTGCTTTGGAGGGTGGACTGTGTGGCATTGTACCCCACTGAGGTCCCTGTCCTCCCCAGGCTCCACCCCCAAATCTCCAGGAGTTTCCCAACCTAGATCTGGCAACCCTATGG
>JARCFY010000376.1:20000-24642 GCA_029233225.1 Lepidodactylus listeri | reverse complement strand
CGATGATCGGCGCGGCCGGAATATCCGCGTTCCCCATGTCTGCCAGAGTAGTACAGAAGATGGCCCAGAAAGAGGAGCCGGGGAATATTATCCTGATGCATGCAGTCGGCGCCAATGTGTCCGGACAGATCGCCTCAGTCATAGCAGGCGGCCTTGTCATCAGCCTGGTGACAAGGTTCTTATAGGAGGGAAAGACGATGATGGAAAATTTCTTAATAGCTTTGGAAATCATGGGAAAAGGGATGGGCGGAATATTTGTATCCATCCTGATCATTATGGGCTGTGTAGTAATCATGGGTAAAATATTAAAATAAATTTGTTTGAAAATTCTTTTGGTTTGGACTTGACAAAAAAAACTGTAACTGATAGTATTACAATATAAACTGAAACAATAATAATTACAGATTGAAGTTTCAGAGAAGAGTATGAATCAGACAGGGGGCGAATCACATGACAAGTGAATTTGCAATAGCGGTCCACGCCTTGGTATATTTGAATCACCGTCAGGAAACCATATCCAGCGAGGCACTGGCATCCAACGTATGCACCAATCCGGCCAGAGTGAGAAAGGTCATGGCCAAGTTAAAAAAGGCCGGGATCATTTCAACAAAAGAGGGGCTGGAAGGCGGATACCATTTTGAAAAAGACTCATCCTGCGTGAATTTAAGGCAGGTATGCGATGCCCTGGAGGTCGATTTTGTATCGGCTTCATGGAAATCAGGCGACAAGGAAATGGACTGCATGATCGCATCCGGTATGGCGGCGATCATGGATGGAATCTATGCGGATCTCGATGAATTATGCCGGAAGCGGCTGGAAAGCATTACGATTGCTTCGATTGAAGCGAAGATATTCAAGAAGGAATAACAAGGATTCAAAATATGGTTTGAAAGAAGAGCCAGGATTGAGAACGCTGGATATAAAAACAAAAAACGTGGTGAGCCCGATTGGATCAACATCCTCTGATCGGAGTTACCACGTTTTTTATCTGTTCCTTGTTTTTATCTGTTCCTTGCTTTTTATCTGTTCCTTTCACCCGAAGGATATTACTCCAGATTAAGCTTCCTGGTAAAGATATAATCTGTTATTGCATAAAATCCCGCTGTGCAGGCCACGCTGAAGATGGTGGTGAACAGCATATAATTCTTAACCGTCTGAACGGCGTACTCCGAATTGCTGATAAGAGGAGAGGAGTAACCGCATATGGAGAAATACACGCTGCTGATAATCTGCATTACCACATAGATAACAAAGTAAGAGATTATAGCCCAGAGGACTCTGTGTTTCCGGAACAAGTGACCAAGCGCGATCGCCGCATACAGCATCAGAGGTCCGGAAATCAGACCGGCGATGCAGGTAATGGTGACTTCAATCAGGAAAATCGGCATATTCAGGTAATTTGATGCCTCCCGATAGAGATTTCCAAAATCACGGAGCAGCTGCTGGAGATCAGTCAGTTTGAAGTTCAGGTGTCCGGTGAAAAAGATGAAGATGGATAAGATAAACAGTACACCGGCGATAATCTCCCACAGGACGGCGGACAATAGCTTTGCATTGATCAGAGTGCTCATCTTCACAGGAAGTGTGTTGGTTAAGTATCCCTGATCACTCACCATGGTTTTATAAAAGTGCATGACGATAAATACGGAAGTCATGACAAACAGGGCGATGATATAGATGAAATACAGGACGAAAAAGATTACCGTAATCGTTTCCATCAGCCGGTTGTTTCCCAGAATCGCACTGTAGCTGGTTTCAAATGTAAATTTGCACAGAAGCGTAATGGCAATGAATCCGATCATCAGCGGTAAAAATAATCGGGATGTGGATTTCATTTCATGTTTGAATACTTTACCTAGCATTTGAACACCTCCCTGAACAGAGCATCTACAGATTTACCGTTTTCTTCCCGGATTGCATCGACAGAACTGGTCAGAACAATCGTTCCATCCTTGATAAAGATGATGTCATCCAGAACTGGTTCAATGTCGGAAATTAAATGGGTGGAAATAATAATAGAACCCTGTTCATTGTAATTCGATAATATGGTATTTAAAATATAGTCTCTGGCCGCCGGGTCGACACCGCCGATCGGTTCATCCAGAAGATAAAGATCGGCGTTTCGGCTCATGACCAGAATCAGCTGAACCTTTTCCTTCGTTCCTTTGGATAGCGTTTTCAGCCGGCTCTTCGGATCGATGTTCAGACGTTTTAACATCTCGTAAGCCTTGTTTAAATCAAAATTGTCATAAAAATCGTGAAAATAGTCGAGAATCTGGTTGATTCTCAGCCCGTCATTTAAGTAATTCTTATCAGGCAGGTAGGAGACTCTCCGTTTCGTCTCGACACTGACCGGAAGATCGCAGATGGTGATCGTTCCGGTTGTCGGCGTTAACAGGCCTGTGGCCAGCTTGATAAATGTAGACTTGCCGCTTCCGTTAGGACCCAGAAGCCCTACGATTCTGCCTGGTTCGATGGTGAAATTCACATCATCGAGAGCCGTTAAAGAGCCAAATTTTTTTGTAATATGGCTGCACTGTAGTATAGAATTCATTGACTCATCTCCTTTGCCGCTTTTTCTACTAATTTCAGTGTATCCCCCGGTTTCAGGCCAAGGCTGTTCATGACCTTAAAAAATTCTTTGATTTTTTCTTCTGCAATCTCTTCTTTTACATGTTCAATCATTGCCGTGTCCTCCGTGACGAAACGTCCCGATGTTCTTTGAGAATAGATAATACCGCTTTGTTCCAGCTCCGATAACGCCTTCTGCATCGTATTGGGATTGACAGAAGCGTCTGCCGCCAGTTCCCTGACAGATGGCAGGCGGCTGCCCGCCGCATAGATGCCTGATATAATCCGAAGACGTATCTGCTCCAAAAGCTGAGTATAGATTGGTCTGTCATTTTCAAAATGCCATGTCATTCGCTCACCTCCATTTGTATTACTGTACTAATTACTTAATACAATAATACACCACGATCCATCCATTGTCAAGAGTAACTGCAAAAGAAATAACACATGATTATACTTGATTTCAACGGATCAATCCCTTATAGTTAGTAAAAGAGAGTGATGGATTTCAGCATTTATATGGAGGAATCGTATGATAAGAACCATTCAGGCCGAAGAGATAACTAGAAATATTAAAGAAATGTGTATAGAAGCGAACCATGTTCTGTCGGACGACATGAAGAATGTATTCTGCGATGCGGTAAGACGGGAGAAGTCGCCGCTGGGAAGGCAGATCTTAGAGCAGCTGGAAGAAAATTTAAAAATTGCCGGGGAAGACAGGATTCCCATCTGCCAGGATACTGGTATGGCTGTCATCTTCCTGAAAATAGGACAGGACGTACATATAGAAGGAGGCAGCCTGGCCGACGCGGTGAATCAGGGCGTGCACGACGGATATGTGGAAGGTTATCTTCGTAAATCCGTGGTAGAGCCGGTAGAGCGGATCAACACAAAGGACAACACTCCGGCTGTCATCCATTATGAGATCATGGATGGAGACCGGATTGATATCACCGTAGCGCCTAAAGGCTTTGGTAGTGAAAACATGAGCCGTATCTTTATGTTAAAGCCGGCGGATGGAATCGAAGGGATTAAGGAAGCCGTACTTACTGCAGTCCGTGACGCAGGTCCCAATGCCTGTCCCCCTATGGTAATCGGGGTGGGAATCGGCGGAACCTTCGAAAAATGTGCGGAGATGGCAAAGCATGCCCTGACCAGAAACCTGGAGGAGGAGCCTCCGGCGGGCTATGCAGGAGAGCTTGAGAAGGAACTGCTCGAAAAGATCAACCGCCTTGGAATCGGACCGGGCGGACTCGGCGGAAGCGTCACAGCTCTGGCGGTAAACATCGAGACGTACCCCACCCATATAGCGGGCCTGCCTGTGGCGGTCAATATCTGTTGTCATGTAAACCGCCATGCGCACCGGATTATATAAGAAAGAGAAGGAGGGCTTACCACAGTATGGACCGTTATATGAAAGCACCAATTACCAAAGACGACGCAGCCGGCCTTTTAGCAGGCGATTACGTATATTTAACAGGAACCATCTATACAGCCAGGGATGCGGCACATAAGAGGATGCAGGAGACACTGGACCGGGGGCAGGAACTGCCATTTGAAATCAGCGGCAACATGATCTATTACATGGGTCCATCCCCTGCAAGAGAAGGACGACCTATCGGATCGGCAGGTCCTACGACAGCCAGCCGCATGGACCGGTATACGCCGCAGCTTCTCGATATGGGGCTTGGCGGCATGATTGGAAAGGGAAAGAGAAGTAAAGAGGTGGTGGATGCCATTGTCAGAAATGGTTCCGTCTATTTTGCCGCAGTAGGAGGGGCCGGAGCGCTTCTGTCTAAGCGGATACTTTCCTCAGAGGTGATCGCTTACGATGACCTGGGCACAGAAGCGATCCGCCGTCTGGAGATAGAAGATTTCCCTGTGATTGTCGTTATCGACAGCAAAGGAAACAATCTATATGAGACCGCGATAAAAGAATACAGGGAAGAATAGTTTCTCTGTCCAATTACAATACAGAGAAACGCAGGAGGAAATCATGAACCGTATTGCGTATATGGTGCTTCGGAACTTTTTTCGGGCTCCAATATGGTTTTATCATATCTGGAAGCTG
>JARCFY010000376.1:0-17500 GCA_029233225.1 Lepidodactylus listeri | reverse complement strand
GTTCGGATTGCAGGCTGCAACTCGCCTGCATGAAGCTGGAATCGCTAGTAATCGCGAATCAGAATGTCGCGGTGAATACGTTCCCGGGTCTTGTACACACCGCCCGTCACACCATGGGAGTTGGTAACGCCCGAAGTCAGTGACCCAACCGCAAGGAGGGAGCTGCCGAAGGCGGGACTGATAACTGGGGTGAAGTCGTAACAAGGTAGCCGTATCGGAAGGTGCGGCTGGATCACCTCCTTTCTAAGGAAGAAGAAGTAAGGGTTTTATATACTGTTGAGTCTTGTGTTTCAAAGGAAGGCGAAAGCCGAAGAAAAATAGAATAAAAGAATAGAAACATCAGAGACAAAGAGATTCTGGTGCCGATGCGCTCAGGGGAAACACCCGTACCCATCCCGAACACGATGGTTAAGACTTGAGCGGCCGATGGTACTATGCTGGAGACGGCATGGGAGAGCAGGTGGGTGCCAGATTACTTAAAAAAAAATCACTCGAAAGAGTGTTTTATATAGAACGGACACGTTCCAATGGGTGGAGATAAAGGCGAAACCTGTGTTAAAGAATGTGTTAACCCGATTCAGCAGGGTAGTGCTGTTCCATATAACTGGTTTTTACCAGTGATTAGTGGATTCGAGCCGATCGAGTTTGCTAATGACTGATAAACTTCAGTCTACATGTACCTTGAAAACCACATATTGAATATATCTAGATAGATTTTTTTAAGGGATTCCGATCCCGAGAAAGAGTAAATCAAGACATCCGAGGTGTTATATCGTAACAGATATAACCGAAAAAATTATAAACTCGTTATTGCTGTAACGTACAGTGATAACAAACCTAAGACCAGAGATTCAACGCTATGAATCTTAGACGAGTAGCCCGCACCCTTTACAGGGTAAGCCCCCTCCTTAACAGTCAGGGGATGGTGCGAAAATCGAACTGGTTAAGCTATAAAGAGCGCAGGGTGGATGCCTTGGCACTAAGAGCCGATGAAAGACGTGATAAGCTGCGAAAAGCTTCGGGGAGGAGCAAATATCCTTTGATCCGGAGATATCTGAATGGGGAAACCTGGCTGAGCAAACCTCAGTCGGCGTATGGTGAATACATAGCCATACGTTGGGAACCCGCTGAACTGAAACATCTAAGTAGGGCGGAGGAAAAGAAAGAAAACTCGATTTCCAAAGTAGCGGCGAGCGAAATGGAAAGAGCCTAAACCGGCGTGCGTGCATGCCGGGGTTATGGACTGCAACAAGTGACTCGTATGGTAACAGAACGGCCCTGGAAAGACCGGCCACAGAGGGTGAAAGCCCCGTATGTGAAACCAGAAGAGAGCGAGCAGATTCCAAAGTACCACGAGACACGAGAAACCTTGTGGGAATTCGGGGGGACCACCCCCCAAGGCTAAATACTCCTTAGTGACCGATAGCGCATAGTACTGTGAAGGAAAGGTGAAAAGGACCCCGGGAGGGGAGTGAAAAAGAACCTGAAACCCTGTGTTTACAAGCTGTGGAACCACATTTTAGGTGGAACCGCGTACTTTTTGTAGAACGGTCCGGCGAGTTGCCGGGACTGGCAAGGTTAAGCACTTAAGGTGCGGAGCCGAAGGGAAACCAAGTCTTAATAGGGCGTTGAGTCAGTTCAGGCAGACCCGAAACCGGGTGATCTACCCATGTCCAGGTTGAAGTTTCCGTAAAAGGAAATGGAGGACCGAACGCACATCCGTTGAAAAAGGGTGGCGATGAGGTGTGGGTAGGGGAGAAATTCCAATCGAACCCGGAGATAGCTGGTTCTCCTCGAAATAGCTTTAGGGCTAGCCTCGTATTAGTTTAGCGGAGGTAGAGCACTGAATTCTTAAGGGGGCGTCAAAGCTTACCAAGAGATATCAAACTCCGAATGCCGCATAAATGATGTACGGGAGTCAGACTGCACGAGATAAGTTGGGTAGTCAAAAGGGAAAGAGCCCAGACCTACAGCTAAGGTCCCAAAGTGTGTGTTAAGTGGAAAAGGATGTGGGATTTCAAAGACAACTAGGATGTTGGCTCAGAAGCAGCCACACATTCAAAGAGTGCGTAATAGCTCACTAGTCGAGAGGTCCTGCGCCGAAAATGTCCGGGGCTGAAACACAACACCGAAGCTTAGGAATTGACGTAAGTCAATTGGTAGAGGAGCATTCTTAACTGCGAAGAAGCGTTACCGTAAGGAGGCGTGGAGTGTTAAGAAGAGAGAATGCCGGAATGAGTAGCGAGATGGAGGTGGGAATCCTCCAGGCCGAATATCTAAGGTTTCCAGAGTAAAGCTGATCTGCTCTGGGTAAGTCGGGGCCTAAGGCGAGGTCGAAAGACGTAGTCGATGGACAACAGGTTGAAATTCCTGTACCGCGTATTATCAGAACTGTGGGGACACAGAACCGAAGCCAAACCCGGGAATGAAAAGACCGGGGCAAGCGCCGGACTGGTTAGACTGGAAAATCCGTTTAACAACAGGAAAGCGTGATGCGTACCGAACAAAAGTAGGGAAGTTGGTATAGGGGCTGTCAAGAAAAGCCGCTATTGTGTAATACGTGCCCGTACCGTAAACCGACACAGGTGGATGAGGAGAGAATCCTAAGGCCGGCGGGAGAAGCATTGTTAAGGAACTCGGCAAAATGGCTCCGTAACTTCGGGATAAGGAGCGCCCACGAGAGTGGGCCGCAGAGAATAGGCTCAAGCAACTGTTTAGCAAAAACACAGGTCTATGCAAAACCGAAAGGTGAGGTATATGGGCTGACGCCTGCCCGGTGCTGGAAGGTTAAGAGGAGAGGTTAGAGCAATCGAAGCTTTGAATTTAAGCCCCAGTAAACGGCGGCCGTAACTATAACGGTCCTAAGGTAGCGAAATTCCTTGTCGGGTAAGTTCCGACCCGCACGAAAGGCGTAATGATTTGAGCGCTGTCTCGACAATGCACCCGGTGAAATTGAAGTACCAGTGAAGATGCTGGTTACCTGCGCCAGGACGGAAAGACCCCATGGAGCTTTACTCCAGCTTGATACTGGGATTCGGTGTCGCATGTACAGGATAGGTGGGAGGCAGTGAAGGTAGGACGCCAGTCTTACCGGAGCCATTGTTGGGATACCACCCTTGCGATATTGGGTTTCTAACCTGCGGCCATGACCTGGCCGGGGGACAATGTCAGGTGGGGAGTTTGACTGGGGCGGTCGCCTCCGAAAGTGTATCGGAGGCGCTCAAAGGTTCCCTCAGAATGGTTGGAAACCATTCGAAGAGTGCAAAGGCATAAGGGAGCTTGACTGCGAGACTGACGGGTCGAGCAGGTACGAAAGTAGGACTTAGTGATCCGGTGGTATAAAGTGGGATTGCCATCGCTCAACGGATAAAAGCTACCCTGGGGATAACAGGCTTATCACTCCCAAGAGTTCACATCGACGGAGTGGTTTGGCACCTCGATGTCGGCTCATCGCATCCTGGGGCTGAAGTAGGTCCCAAGGGTTGGGCTGTTCGCCCATTAAAGCGGTACGCGAGCTGGGTTCAGAACGTCGTGAGACAGTTCGGTCCCTATCCGGCGTGGGCGTAGGATATTTGAGAGGAGCTGTCCTTAGTACGAGAGGACCGGGATGGACTGACCTCTGGTGTACCGGTTGGGTATCAAACCCATGGCCGGGTAGCCAAGTCGGGAAGGGATAAACGCTGAAGGCATCTAAGCGTGAAGCCCCCCTCAAGATGAGATATCCCATCGCAAGAGTAAGACCCCTTGAAGACGACGAGGTAGATAGGGCAGAGGTGGAAGCATGGCAACATGTGCAGCTGACTGTCACTAATAGGTCGAGGGCTTAACCAAGTTGGTTTAGGTTGTCAGAAATGGCAGAGGAAGTAAGAACGGATGAAAGATATGTACAATGTGTGGTTTTGAGGGTATATGTAAAACCTTCAAAACAGGTTTGGCCTGGTGGCTCAGCTGGTTAGAGCGCCGCCCTGTCACGGCGGAGGTCGTGGGTTCGAATCCCATCCGGGTCGTTTTAACAGAATAATTTCGTATGTGGGATCTTAGCTCAGCTGGGAGAGCATCTGCCTTACAAGCAGAGGGTCACAGGTTCGAGCCCTGTAGGTCCCATTCAGTATGTAAAGTCCGAATGAGTAATTCGCCGATGTGGCTCAATTGGCAGAGCAGCTGATTTGTAATCAGCAGGTTATCGGTTCGAGTCCGATCATCGGCTTGCATAAAACAATAAAAACTAAATAGTATATAATATGGATGGTTTCCCGAGTGGCCAAAGGGGACAGACTGTAAATCTGCTGCAAATTGCTTCGGTGGTTCGAATCCACCACCATCCACTTGATACACTTCTAAAAAGAGGGCGTATCGAATATAATTTAATAACGCGGGGTGGAGCAGTCTGGAAGCTCGTCGGGCTCATAACCCGAAGGTCGCAGGTTCAAATCCTGCCCCCGCAATTTTTTGTGAGAACTTTAAGTATGCTTACAGATGTACATGCCCAGATAGCTCAGTTGGTAGAGCAGAGGACTGAAAATCCTCGTGTCGTTGGTTCGATTCCGACTTTGGGCATTATGGGATACTAGCTCAGGTGGTAGAGCACTTGACTTTTAATCAAGTTGTCCGGGGTTCGAGTCCCCGGTGTCTCATCGAAATGAAGCCTTGAAACAATTTCTGTTTCAAGGCTTTTTTTATCTTTGTTTTATTTTTTCGAAAACTCTATTATAATGTATGATGAAGTAATGCGATAGGGGGGACTGCCGATGGAGGAAAAGTACCGGGCTGAAATTGAAAAGAAACGGGCCGAGAGTGTCAATCGCGCCTGGAAGATCATCAGCGTATTCGTTGTGGTATTTCAACTTTTAATGCTGATACTGATGGCTGCGAAACCGGGGGGCCCGTTTAAGACACAGAGGAGAGCTATTTACTGTATCTTGTATCTGACTCTTTTCCTGGTTACGGGAATTGCCATGATCCTGAATCGGAATTTCTGGAGGAGAGAAAAGAAAAATTACCATCTGTATCTTCATGCTGAGCTGGTTTACGCGGCATTTATCTGCTTCTGGGGCTGTTGTGTTACTTTGAACGATCAGCTGGGAGGAAATGATTTAAGCGTATTTACATATATGATGCTGTCCGTGGCAGCACTTGGTTTTTTGGAGCCGGTAAAGGCTGGAGTTATTTTTATGGCGGCATTTGTCTTTTTAAATATTTGTCTGCCGGGAATCCAAACGATTGAGAATAATATTTTCAGCAATATTATAAACAGTTTTTCGATCGCGGGTATTTCTACGGCTATCTCTTATTCGCTTTACCGGAATAAGGTGATTGTCACAAAGCAGGAGGTGACGATCCGAAAACAGTACGAGGAGATTACCAGGGTAAATGAGATTCTGAGCCATCAGGCCATGGTTGATGAGCTGACGGATATGAATAACCGGCGGTATATGGAATGGTTTATCGGGGAGAAAATCAAGAAACTGGAAGAGGAATCCGGTACGATCTCGTGTATGATGCTGGATATCGATTATTTTAAGCAGTTTAACGACCGGTATGGTCATATTGCAGGCGATGTCTGTCTGAAAAAGATCGCGGAGATTATCCGGGGATGCTGTCAGGATAATGATGTGGCGGCTATTCGTTTTGGCGGGGAGGAATTTTTTATCTGCCTGTTCCGGTGGGATCGGGATGAAGCGGTGGAAATGGCGGAGACAATACGGGAGAGGATCGCTGAATGCCGCTTTAAAATCAATGGTGAGGAAGAAGGCGCGGTTACCATCAGTATTGGTGTCTATACCTGGCATGGGGAAGGTAAGGTGCAGATGGATGATCTGGTCTGTCTATCGGATAAGGCGTTGTATCAGGCGAAGAAGAATGGAAGAAACAGAGTTGAGGTACTGCCATAAAAAGATCTGCCAGGAAACCGGATTAACGGTTTTCTGGCAGATTTTCTTTTTCTGTGGTCTCTCTTCGGATCAGGATGGGAGTGATAGTTTTATGGACCGGTTCCTTTAAGGGAGTTGGTTTTCTTTTTTTGCGTTCATTCATCTGGCTGACAAGGAGACTTACCGCCTCATTGGCTATGCGGTCTATCTGCTGTCCTATTGTGCTGATTGGAATAACCGCTTCCCTGGCAACCGGGGAGTCGTCAAAGCCTATGATATAATAGTCGTCAGGCAGCCTGCCGTATTTACGGACGATTAAGTTTAACAGGATATTGGCATGGGTGTCGTTGGATACGAAGATTCCTTTTCGCATGCCGGTATAAGAGGTCTCCAGTTCCTCCAGGATATCTTTTAAATACTGAAGGGAGGAATCGTAGGTGTTCTCTGTTTTGTGGCAGTATATACGGTTTTTTATATTATTTTCTTTGCAGAAATCCATGAAGCCCTGGATTCGTCCGTAGGCAGGGATGTTCTCGGCTGTCGGTGTATTGATATGGATCAGTATGTCACAGTTATGTCTGGCCAGGAGGCTGGTGGCCTGTATGGCGCCCATGTAATTATCGGTGTTGATGCTGGAGACATACTGGTCCTCCCGTTCTATGGTGACAATGGGGATCTGAAGGTCTGCCAGTTCCCTGGAGGACAGTGTGTGGCTCAGGACAATGAGGCCCTCAATCTTATAGGCCAGAAGCTCCTGAATGTACTGGCGCTCCGTCTCCGCGTTCTCGTGGCCGATGAATACCAGAAACTTGTATCCATACGTCTCATAGGTGGCAAGGATCTGATTCAGCATTTCTGAATAATAGTGCAGGTAAAGGTTTGGAATCAGGATACCGACAAATTCTGTCTTGCCGTTGGCAAGGATGCGGGCTACCTTGTTTTCTTTATAGTTGAGCTTTACCAGAGCGTCGGAAATGATCTGCTGGTTCTCAAGCGTGAGGGAATCCGGATTATTAAAGTATCTGGATATCGTTGTCTTGGAAAAATGAGTGTATTGTGCAATATCGTCAAAGGTTATATTCTTTTTTTGTGTCATCCTTGATGCCTCTTTTCAAAATGTAGGGTGTTTTTATGAAAATGAGTTTTCTTGCCAGTGAAGATTCCTGTGACTGTCTGGAATTTCGCTCCATTCTCTTTATTCAGTATAACAAAAATAGATGAGTGGTTCAAGAGTAATCGGTTAAGTAACCGGTTTTGTGAAGATCGAACAAATTGTGTACGCCGTATTAGGGCAGTTTTACGAAAAGTAGTTTGCACATTGACAAATTGACCAAAAGGGTGTTATGATAAAAACATAAAGTAACCGGTTACTTTACCGGTTACACAAAATAAGTCCGATAAAAATTGCAGCGTTAAAGGAGGAATGAGGATGATGAAAGGTATTGGTACGAAGGCCATTAAAATCGGAGTTATGATGGTGACGGCGGTCCTGATGCTGACGGGGTGCAGATTTGGATTTGCCAGTGATCCGGATGATCCGAATGAGGTGGTACAGGAAGAGCCGATTGACACGTCGGTGGATACGTTTGAGTATGACGCGTCTCTGTCGGGTACGAAAATCACGCTTTTGAATTCCAAGGCGGAGATACAGGTGGCTTTGACGAAGATGGCGGAGGAATATGAGAAGAAATCGGGAGTCCACGTGGAGGTTATGCCGGTTACGGATGGGGATTCTCCTTATACCAAGGTTGTCAGCATGTATAACTCGGGGACGCCGCCTACTATGGCAATTCTGGATACTACCGATGTGATCGCGCTGGCTGAGGAAAAAGCGGTTGATCTGACGGGAGAGCCCTGGACTGCGGAGGCGGAAGGTTATCTGACAGAGGTGAATGGAAAGATATATAGCTTCCCGCTCTGTATTGAAGGCCGCGGGCTGATTTATAATCGGTCGGTGATTGAAGAAACGCTGGGAAGGGAATTCGATCCTCTGTCTGTTACGACCATGGATGAGTTTGCGGCACTTCTGGATCAGCTGACGGAGGCCGGCATGAAACGGCCTGTTTCTGTGGCAAAGGAAGACTGGTCTCTGGGAGCGCACCAGCTCCAGTATATCTATGAGACGTATGACGGGACTTCTGAGGGCGCCCAGGAGGTTATCGAGGCGATCAAGGAAGGGACACTGGATTTAAATTCTTATGACCGTATGAATCAGTTTTTAAATATGTTTGATATCTTAAGGGAGTATAACGTGGCGAGAAGGGATCCGCTGGGGGCCGATTATGACGAGATGGCCATCGACCTGGTGGATGGAAAGACTGCTTTCTGGTTTAACGGCAACTGGGCATGGCCGAATCTTTCGGAAGCCGGTGCGGAGAATTCGGATGCGTATGGCTTTCTTCCATACTTTTTGAATAACGATCCTGAGGATTTTGCCAATCGGGAGATCCAGGCGTCTCCGTCTAAACAGATTATGATAGACGGGCGTGTCGTCTCGGATCAGGAGAGGACGGCGGCCAGGGAGTTCTTGAACTGGATTGTATTCAGTGAGATCGGACAGCAGATGATCGTGAAGACGTGTAATCTGATTCCGCCATTTCAGAATAATCCTTATGAACCGGCTGATCCGCTGAGCCGCGATATTTACAACCGGGTTCATGAAGAGAGGGCGTTTAACGCGTCTGCTATCGTTCCCAATGACCACTGGGCGGTTCTGGGAGCATCCATGCAGAAGTATCTGGCGGGCAGAAGCAGCCGGGAGGAACTGATTCAGTCGATTGAGAACTATTGGGAAGAACAGAGATAGGAGAGAGGTGTCCAGGATGAAATCAAAGAGCAAAGGGAAAGATTTCTGTATTTTTGCATTGCCCGGATTATTCTGCTTTTTTGCAGTTGTGATTGTTCCGTTTATCTACGGCGTCTATTTGACGATGACGGACTGGAATGGCGTTTCGGATGTGAAGAATTTTATCGGTCTGCAGAATTTTGCCGGGGTTATGAAGGACGGACAGTTCTGGTCGTCTCTTCTTCTGACCTTTAAGTATGTGATCGTGGTGTGGTATTTGTAAATGTACTGGCGTTTATGATCGCCTATCTGCTGACAAGAGGGATTAAGGGACAGAACTTTTTCAGGGCCGGATTTTTTACACCGAACCTGATCGGGGGCATCGTTCTCGGATATATCTGGCAGTTCGTATTTTCAAGAGTATTTGTGGGAATCGGTGATGCTACGGGATGGGGACTGTTTGAGGCATCCTGGCTTTCGGAACCGACAAAGGCGTTTATCGCACTGGTGATTGTTACGGTGTGGCAGCTGTCCGGATATATGATTCTTATCTATGTGGCCGGTTTTATGGGACTGAGTGATGATGTGATGGAAGCAGCTACGATTGACGGTGCTTCGGGATGGACGAAAATGAAGAGCATTATTATGCCTCTTATGATGTCCTCCATTACCATATGCCTGTTCCTGACGCTGTCCAGGGCATTTATGGTATACGATGTGAATCTTTCCTTAACGGCGGGTGCGCCTTACGGGACGACGGAGATGGCGGCCATGCACGTGTATGAAAAGGCATTTACATCGAGACGGTTTGGTGTGGGCCAGGCGGAGGCGCTGATCCTGTTCGTGATCGTGGCCTGCATCAGCGGCATTCAGGTTTATTTGACCAAGAAGAAGGAGGTGGAAGCATAATGGCGGGAGAGAAAGCAGGAAGCGGTAAGAAGAGAAAGAAATCGGAGCTTGTGGCTACAGCAGGGCTGATCGTGATATTTATTCTTTACATGTTCCCATTCTACATGGTGGTGATTAATTCCCTGAAACAGAAACGGGATATTATCAAGAGTCCATTTTCCTGGCTGTATACAATTAAGGGACTGTCGTTTGATAACTTCGTGAAGGCGTTTGTTCAGATGGATTTTTTGAACGCATTTAAGAATTCCCTGATTGTTACGGTGTTTGCAACGGCGCTCGTTACGCTGCTGGCGGCTATGCTGGCCTACTATATCGTGCGGAATAACAATGCGATTTCCAGGATTGCCTTTGTTTTGATGGTGGCTTCCATGATTATTCCGTTCCAGGCGATTATGATTCCGCTGGTGAGTATTTATGGCGGTAAGCTGAATGCGCTGAATCACAGGAGCACGCTGGTATTTATGCATACGGGATTTTCCATGGCGATGTCCGTGTTTATGTTTCATGGGTTTATTAAGGGAAATGTTCCGGTGGCGCTGGAGGAGGCCGCGAATATCGACGGATGTACCCACACCCAGACATTTTTCAGAATTGTTTTTCCACTGCTGAAGCCGATTATTTCCACGATGGTAATCCTGAATTCACTGGCGTTCTGGAATGATTTCCTCTTGCCGTCTCTGGTGCTGTCGGATAAGAAGCTGCTGACGCTGCCTCTTTCCACTTACAGCTTCTACGGCACGTATTCGGCGGATTACGGCACGATTATGGCGGGACTGCTGTTGTGCGTAATACCGGTGTTAATCCTGTATATTACGCTTCAGAAGCAGATTATCAGCGGCGTGGTGGCTGGAGCAGTAAAATAGATGGTCCTGGCGGACAGAGGACTGTCACGAAAACAGACAAAAGGAGAGGCTGCATACGATGACGACAAATACAATACATATAAAGGCTCCGGGATGCTGGATGAATGATCCGAATGGATTTATTTATTACAAGGGAAAGTACCATATGTTTTACCAGTGCTTTCCCTATGGACCGAGGTGGGGGAGGATGCACTGGGGGCACGCGGTGAGTGAGGACCTGGTGCACTGGGAACATAAAGGAATTGCCTTATTTCCAAGTAAGCGCGGGGACCGGGATGGGTGTTTTTCCGGAAGTGCGGTGGAACAGGACGGGAAATTATATCTGTACTATACCGGTGTCAGTTATCTTTTAGAGGATCCCGAGGACACGAATCTCTGTCTGGATGATCAGTTTGTCTCGGCACAGATGATGATTACATCGGAGGATGGAATTCATTTTGATAATATAAAGGATAAAAGAGAGATTATTGCGCCGATTGGGGAACGGGAAATGGGCGATGCAGCTCATACGAGGGACCCTAAGGTGTGGCGCGGAGAGGATGCCTGGTATATGGTGCTGGGGACCCATGGAAACGACGGAAATGGCAGACTGCTCTTTTACCGCAGCGCTGATCTGGAAAACTGGTCGTATGTGAATGCCGTGTCGAAAAGCGGTTTTGGATGGATGTGGGAGTGCCCGGATTACTATGAGACGAAGGGGGGAAAGGTTCTGTCATTTTCACCTATGGGATTTTTAAAGGATGGGTATAAAGAAGAGAATCAGAATATCTGCATGGTTGTGGACTTTGAGGAAGAGAGCTGTACCATGACGATGCCGGATCAATACCAGTTTCTCGATTATGGTCTGGATCTCTATGCGGCGCAGAGCACGGTGGATCAGGATGGCCGGAGAGTGATGGCCGCATGGGTCCGTATGCCGGAGACGGCCGGCGGTGAATGGATCGGGATGATGTGCAGTCCCAGAGTGGTGGAAGTGGAGGACGGCCATATTTATTTCCGGATGCATCCGGCGGTCAGGAAGGCCTACAGCAGAGCGATTGATACGCCAAAGGAGGCTGCGGAAGCGGGATATCGGGCAGAGGCAGATTTAGAGGAGGGTGATGGTATCGATGTCGGCGGATACCGGATTTACCGGAAAGGGAATCGAATCTGTACGGACCGGAGCCTGACTGCGGGAAATGACAGGGAGTGCAGAATGCAGTTTGAGACGCCGGAGATGAAGATGGGCGGCCATGTGGAGATTCTGGTGGATTCTAATTTGATTGAGGTTTTTGTGAATGACGGCGAGTACGTTATCTCAAATGCGGTATATGGGATTGGTAATGAGATCGTGTCGGATCGAAAGGTGAAGCTGTTTACGGTAGAATAATACAAATAGTACAGTGATTATGAAAAGTCTGTAAATATTTAGAGATTATAGCGCGTGTTTGGCGAGGAGATATGGTGAGATGGATTACTGTAAGGAATATGAAAAACGGTTTGACAGGTACTATGACGAGCTGAAATGGCTCTACTGCGAACTATATAAGAATCAGGATGAGGCGTTTAAGCAGCTGTGCGGACAGATGTACCAGTTTTATACGGAGAGGAAGGCGGCTCTTAAGACGATGGACCGGGAGCGGGCGAAGGATCCGCAGTGGTATAAAGGAAACCGGATGGTCGGTATGATGATGTATGTGGATGCATTTGCCGGGGATTTAAACGGGGTTTTAAAGCATCTGGACTATATTGAGGAATGCGGGGTCAATTATCTGCATCTGATGCCGCTTCTCGATACGCCGGAGGGCAGGAGCGACGGCGGATACGCGGTATCTGATTTCCGGAAGGTGAGGCCTGATCTGGGTACCATGGAGGACTTAGAGTGTCTGGCAAAGGAGTGCCATAAACGGGGGGTGAGCATCTGCCTGGACTTTGTGATGAACCATACCTCGGAGGACCACGAATGGGCCAGAAAGGCGAAGGCAGGCGATCCGGAGTATCAGAGCCGATACTTCTTCTACGACAATTACGATCTGCCGGCACAGTTTGAACGGACAGTGCCGGAGGTATTTCCAACTACGGCTCCGGGGAATTTTACCTGGGTGCAGGAGGCGGGAAAATATGTGATGACCACATTTTATCCCTATCAGTGGGATTTGAATTACTGGAATCCGGTTGTGCTGAACGAGATGGCCCAAAATATGCTGAACCTCGTGAACCGGGGGATTGATGTAATTCGTATTGATGCGGTTCCTTACATATGGAAACAGCTGGGGACGAACTGCAGGAATCTGCCGCAGGTCCACACCATTGTGCGGATTATGAGAATTATCTGTGAGATTGTGTGTCCGGGGGTCCTTCTGCTCGGCGAGGTGGTGATGGAACCGGATAAGGTGGTTCCGTATTTCGGCAGCGTGGAGAAGCCGGAGTGTCACATGCTTTATAATGTGACGACCATGGCGGCTACCTGGAACAGCGTGGCGACAAAGGATATCCGGCTGCTTCGCCAGCAGATGAATGTGGTGAGCGGTCTGCCGAAGGATTACGTTTTCTTAAATTATCTGCGCTGTCACGACGATATCGGATGGGGACTGGATTATCCGTGGCTGAGACAATTCGGGATCGATGAGGTCAGCCATAAAAAGTATTTGAATGATTTCTGACCGGCCAGTATCCGGGATCGTTTGGACGGGGAGAGTTGTACAATTCAGACCCTGAGTCCGGGGATGCAAGATTATGCGGAACGACGGCATCGTTATGCGGTATTGAAAAGGCCGCGTTTGAGAAGGACGCAGAAGCCCTTGAAAAGGCTGTAAGGCTGGATCTGATGCTTCATGCGTATATGTTGTCGCAGTCAGGGATTCCGGTGATCTACAGCGGCGATGAGATCGGTCAGGAGAATGATTATACCTACCACGAGAATCCCAGAAAATGGAATGACTCCCGTTATCTGCACAGAGGCGATTTCCGTTGGGATCTGGAGAAGAAACGCAGTGTGAAGGGCAGTCTTCAGGAAAAGATTTTCGACGGCATTAAGAAGCTGGAGACGATCCGGGCACAGTATCCGGTTTTCTGCACGGATGCGCAGGTGTGGACCATTGACACGTGGGATGATTCCATCCTGGGGCTGGTGAGAGAGTACGGGGAGGAGAAGGTGATTGCCCTCTTTAATTTCAGTGAATTCGATAAAGTCGCGTGGATCAACGAGGAGGATGGGATGTATACGGATCTGATCTCGGGGAGAGCGATGGATGCGAAAGGGGTGGAGATACCTGCTTATGGAGTTTACTGCTTATGAGGGAAAACGGGATTGAGGAGAATAAATAATTAATAAAGTAAAAAGGATCTGGAGACGCTGCGTCCCGGATCCTTTTCTTTATTCGTCAAATTCTACAATCACATAGTAGCCTCTGTCGTTGTGCTTGACTTCTTTTACGATTCCGTGGTCGGATTTGATGCGGTCACGGCCGGTATAACAGCCGGACATGGCAACGGCCGGATCGATGATATAACTGTAGCTGCTGGTTCCTTCCCTCTCGATAATGGATACTTCATCACCCGCCTTGACGAGTCCGGGGCGCTCCATCTTAAATTCGATTGTTCTCACAATGAATCACCTCCTGGTTAATCCGCTTAGCAAGGTACTTCACGGGCTTCGTGGATTAGCTTATTTTATTTCTGCGGGTGAAGTTCTGGGTATTATGTATGGCTGGCTATCTGGCGACGGCCGCAAGAGCCAAATATCCCGCAGTTTGATACAAAGGCTCTGACTTCGATATCTATTATAAGACTGATATGAAAAAATGTAAAGAAAGGAAAAACGAAAGAAAATCTTACGTTTTATTATAATACAATATTAAATTATTGAATATCAATAAATAAATATTGAAATTTAATATATACTATGGTATGTTACAGGAAAGAGAAGTAATGAATGAAGAATTGCGATAATTAGAAGGAGGAAGTTTGATGAGTGGGAAGATTCTGGGGGAAGAGAGTAAAATGGTGATAATTGAAAGTCAGAAGGGAGCTGATAATCAGAAGATACCTGAACACCAGGCAAAACCTGAGAAGCAAAACGGAGATAGCAGTCAGATAATACAGGAAAAAGAAAATATAAAAAAAGATATGAAAAAGGAGATAAAAGAAGCGCCTGTTCCGGCTTGGCGTAGGGGAAAGCAGGAGGTTATCACACAGAACTTTCCAATATTTATGGGTGTGGCTCTGGCTTTTGGAATACTGTATACATTTTGTATGTATAAGAATCCCAGTGGAATTACGTATCCAATTATGGTTGGGGGAATTTACGGTGTGCTGGCCTGGATGCTCAGGAGGCTTTCGGTAGAGTGGAAACGGGGATCATGTTTTTTGATTGTTACTGCTGTTTTGCTGGGTATCGCGGTCTGCAGGACTGCGGATCCGCTGCTCATTCTGCTGATTAAGACGGCTGAATTTTTGCTGGTGGTTATTTTTGTGATTCACCAGTTTTATGAAGACAGGGAGTGGAGTATCGGTAAGTATTTATCTTCTATGGCAGTCTATCTCTGTTGTGTGATTGCGGCAGTTGTCTATCCGTTTTTTCAGGGGAACGAATTTTTTAAGAAGGTCAATTTGAAAAAGTACAGAACGGCATCACGGGTGCTCATGGGGCTGGCGGCAGCACTGCCGATCCTGCTGGTGGCCGGATTTCTTCTGGGGCGGGCGGATGTAGTGTTTGGCTCCATGGTGGTTCACTGGATGGAGACGGTTCTGAATGTATGGACTATTCTCATTATGGTCTCCATGACAGCTTTTGGGGCATTTGGAGTCTATTGCCTGATCTGCGGAGCCTGTATGGACCAGATTTCCGGGGAAGAAAAGACGATGAGAACCCACGAACCGGTTACCGCTATTACGTGCATGAGCGCCGTTGCTCTGCTGTATCTGTTTTTTAGCGGGATACAGGTCATTTACCTTTTTCTCGGAAAAGGCAGTCTGCCGGAGGGGGTGACGTACTCCTCCTACGCGCGGCAGGGATTCTTTCAGCTTCTGTTTGTGGCTGTGATGAATCTGGTTATGGTGCTTATGAACCTGAAGTTTTTTAAGAGAAGCCGTTTCTTAAATGGCGTTCTGACTGTCATCTGCGGATGTACGTATGTGATGATTGCATCCGCGGCATACCGGATGGCTTTGTATGTCGGAGAGTATCACCTGACGTATCTGCGGGTTCTGGTGCTGTGGTTCCTGCTGTTGCTGGCGTGTATGATGGCTGGTGTGGTTATTCTGATCTATAGGAACCGATTTCCGCTGTTTGGATGGTGCCTTGTGATGGTATCTGTATTTTTTGTGGGATTTTCGTATATGAGACCGGACCGGGTGATTGCGGACTATAATGCAGCTCATGTGGGTGAATGGTCTGACAGCGATTTTACGTATATGACGCAGGCGCTTTCGGCGGACGCAGTCCCTGTAGTGCTTGAGGCGCTTGAAGATAATGCGGTTCTCGGACGGTTTTATTCCGGCGGGAGAACGGAATTTTTAACGGAGTATTACAGGTGGGTTATTTCTAAGAACTATCAGGTGGGGGCTGCGGATTTCAGGACATGGAATCTTTCGTTTGAAAAGGCAAAACAATCGTTCAGAAATGGGGGGATAGAATAATGGCTGATTTGGCAGGGCAACTTTTTGGAAGTATCATACTGTTGGGGCTGCTGTTTCTGTTTTTTATAGTTCCAATTATTTTGACTTTCATGAATTTATATTTTATTCTTGCAGAACCGGGGAAATTTAAAAATGCGGCGGAGGTGCTTACATGGATTCTGGGACCGCTGTTTTCCGCTATACTGTATGATTATATGGGAATCGGAGGCGAGTGGCAGGAGCAGCTGTTTGCCAGTGACTCTGCAATCCATACTCCTGTGTCGGAGCACTATGTGGTTACAGTTCTTGTTCTGGTTTCGCTGGGGCTTCTGGGATATTTTCTGCTAAAGCTGGCGTCTAAAAGGCTGCCGCCGCTGGTTAAGATTCTGAGTATATCATTTTTGTATATTGGATGCGCGGTCTGTGTGATGTGGATTATCCAGGTGCTGGGGCGGGCGGATGAATTATCTGTTTATCTCGCTGTATTTCCTCTGAATGTGATTCTGTTGTCAGCTTCTGTGGTGAAGACCCTGTTAAAGGAACAGAAGGAAGAGGATGAGGGAAAAGATTTCGAAAAGTTTACGGGATTGCGGCGCCTGTTGGTAAAGAGCAGCTACTGGCCGGCGCTGGCGTTTCTCATGGTGTGGCCGGTGCTGGGAGTCTGTATTGCGGTTCTCGTGCTGTTTGGGCAGGAACCATCCGCCGCGGTGAAGGCATTTACAGAGACAAGCGACTGGATGCTGTCACAGCGGATATCACCGCCGACAGTTTACAGCGATGGCCATTATCTCTGTACGGTGGCGGCCGGGGGACATGAGAAACTGGTGAAGCCCCAACGGATGGGAGTCCGGCACGGGCATCGGATCGTGGTGAACCGGCAGCTGTGTGTGGCAAATGCATTTGAGCAGGTGCTTGAGGAGCGTACACCGCGTTTTCACCGCTTCGTGCGCCATGTGTATGATACGTATGGATATCCGGTGGCAAAGCATATCAGGACGCCTCTGGCGGCGGATATTACATATCTGGTGATGAAGCCCCTGGAATGGATCTTTCTCCTGGTTCTCTATCTGACGGACAGAAAGCCGGAGGATCGGATTGCAAAGCAATACCTGTAACAGAGTGAGGATTTGACATTTCACCATTGATCTGCTAATCTGAAAGAAAACTGTAACAGTTCAGGCGGCTCATCTTCTTGACCGAAAAATCCGGTCAAGAAGCATCGGATATTCATCCGATGTGAAAATTGGTGCATAAAGCCGCTTACAAGCAAGCTTGACGCTGCTTCCTGCGCCAATTTTCCCACCGTCTGAACTGTTACAGAAAACTATCTGGAGGATGGAGATGGAGAAGTATCTGCTGGACCGATTAATGGAATATGGGGAATCTGACGCCTATCCGTTTCATATGCCGGGGCATAAGAGGCAGGCGGGGGCCGGATTTGCAGGGGATTTTCCAAATCCGTTTTCTGTGGATAT
>JARCFY010000375.1:0-24755 GCA_029233225.1 Lepidodactylus listeri | reverse complement strand
GGCTGTGTATCTCTCATACGTCCTCCTCTCATGGTGCAGCGTTTCGGTTGCTTGATGTTTTTATCATATATTATTATCATTTTTCTTTCAACAAGAATACTGCACAAAAATACCAATAATATTTATACGTTTTGTATTATTGTAATATTTATCTAGTGTTTTTTTATATTTTTATTTATTTTTGTGATTAATTATATTTATCCTCTTGACTTTCACGTTTTTTATTGCTATTATTTCGTTATAAATTATCTTTTTTATATCATACATCAAATGAAAGGTGGTATCTTCTATGTCTGTTCATCAGATTCATGTAAAGCCATTAACCCAAGCCTCTTTTAGCAAATACGGCACAGTGATTGACCTTCCGGAAAGTGACGGATATGAGCTGCGCAGTTCCGACCGGTTTGACTTTTATCCAAAGCTGTGTACCTACACCTGCGATTCAGGTGTATTTCAAATTGGCATCTCCACGATCTATGAGCGTCCATGCCGCACCGTAAACATGGAGCGCCATTATCACACCCAGGAGCTGATGGTTCCTCTCACCAATCCATCATTATTGTATTTTCTGAAAACCAGGGTCTTAATCCTGCCGAGGAGCCTGATATCCATACCGCGGAGGCGTTTCTTATTACAACAAAACAGGGGGTTGTGGTTAATACGGGAGTGTGGCATTGGACGCCTATGCCTGTGGGCGGCGACTCCCGCATTATCTGCAGTTTTGCGGAGAACACCTCGCCCAAAGATGTCGATGTTCACAGCTTTCCGGCCGGCGAGGTGCTGGAGGTCTTACAGCAGCCGCTTTCCTAAAAGAGGAGAAAGGAATTGTTACGGCCAAACTATGAGTAATTACCGCAAGGGAGTATTATTTACCTTTTTATCTGCCGCTATCTTTGGTTTTACTCCTGTATTCGTTAGAATTACGTATGACGGGGGAGCCAATGGCAGCACCATCGCGTTTTTAAGGGCCTGGCTTTCTCTCCCTGTGCTGTATTATCTGGTCAGGCGAAAGGGGCTTTCGATCAGGCTGACAAGGGATGAATGGAAGTCAACGCTGCCTCTTGGAATCATAGGCTCGGCAGGCACAACGCTGTGCCTCTATATGTCCTACCGCTATATATCGGTTGGAACCGCCACCACGCTGCACTTTATCTATCCGCTGCTGGTAAGCGTTGGATGTGTGCTGTTTCTTCACCAAAAGCTTTTATTTTCTCAGATGGTTTCTGTTCTTTTCGGGTGTGGGGGGATTTTCTTTTTTCTTGATTTCCATTCTTCCGTAGGAATGAAAGGTGTTTTTCTCGCTCTAGCCTCCGGCGTGTGCTATGCGTTCCATATCTCCTATATGTCATCGTCCGGAATGGAAAAGATGTACTTTTTTAAATTATCTTTTTACTTATGCCTGATTATGGGGGCTGTCTGCGGCCTTTTGGGCCTGGTGACGGGCACCCTGGCCCTGCAGCTTACCCCAGAAGCCTGGATTTTGGCTTTTATTATATCCATCCTGACCTCGGTCGGAGCGATTTCTCTGTTTCAATTGGGTATCCGCTTAACAGGACCTTTTACAGCCGCAATCCTTTCCACCCTGGAACCGATTACCAGCGTCCTTCTGGGTGTCCTGGTTTTTGAGAGAGGATGTAAGCCTGATGAAAGCGGCTGGGTGTATTTTGATTCTTATCAGTGTTTTGCTGGTTACCGCAAGGCGCGGTTCGTGTATCGAATCACAAATATAAGACTGCGCCCTGCCGGATACTCAAAAAGAGGGGCTGCCGCACTAAGCAATTCGTGCGACAGCCCCTTTTGTGTGATTTCATAATATTGTTCTATCTGCGGCAGAATAACTGACTGACTTTTTGTGGCAAGCTTCTCCATTAAAAAATCGGTCCTCCTGCTCAATCGGTCCGAGCCATTTTGTTGTAAAAAGAGTGATATAAAAAAGAAGCAAAAACAAAAAACGGAAAAAAGGCTGCATTTTTCGGAAACATGTTGAATATTGTCGGATTTTGTGATAATAACAGCGTATAGAATGATTAGTCGTATATGGTAGTTTATGTAAAATGGGTTTATTGTTAAGAGGAATTGTTTTAGGAAAGGATGGTATGTGGTATGATTATGGCAGCTGAGTATATAATGGCTGGCTGTGTAAAAGCTGATTATGTGAAAGTGGGCTATGTGGAAACCAACTATATGAACGAGGGCTATGTGGAAACTCGTTATATGAACGCAGGCTATGTGGAAACCAACTATATGAACGCAGGCTATGTGGAAACCAACTATATGAACGAGGGCTATGTGGAAACCAACTATATGAACACAGGCTATGTGGAAACCAATTATATGAACGCGGGCGGTATAAATGCGAATCCAGGTTTATTGAGACAGCGGTTTTATACACAAGTTGAGAGGCGTCACGCTCCATGGCGGCTGAGCCGCCGCCGGATCGATACGCCTGGCGCCTGGCGTATCTCCTCAGCCTTCACAGCAGCGATATCAGTGACTGCTCCCAGCCTGACCGGAACGGCGAAGGGCAGCCGGCCAGACATATCTTCAGACAGGCGCCCCACCCTTCAATCTCACCGACGCGCAAGCGACGGTTAATCGCGCCAACGCGGAAGCGGCGGCTCAGAGAAGGAAGGGGAAGGATTTCATGAGGGAAGCACTACATACGGAAACGCGGGACGAGGAGCGCCCTCCCGCGCCGATCGAGATCAGCGGCCTGCGGCTGGAGGGGGTATTTGAGAGCGCCCGCGTCACCTCTTTCCGGCTGCGGGTGGCTCCCGGCAGGGCACGCCGAGGCATGGCTTTCAGGCGGAGATCAGGCTTGCGGCGGCTGAGGAGGAGCTGTATCAGAAAGCTGGAGGGCCGCGTCGCCCTGGTGAGGGACCCAGAGGGGAAGATTCTATTTTGCGGCCCCATGGTAACCGCCTCCGTGGACGTGGCCGGAGACCTCTGCCGGCTGGAGCTGGAACTGACCTCCGGCAGCGCCCTTCTGGATTTAAGCCGGGGCAGCCGCTCGTTTCAGGACGGAAAACTGACCTACCGGCAGATCATGAGGGAAACCCTGGAGGAGATCCAGGGGGGCGCCATCATCTTTCCCGGGATCGGGCAGGGAGTCACCGGCCAGCCGGTGATCCGCTGCCGGGAAACCGCCTGGGAGTTTCTCTCCCGTCTGGCCAGCCACCACAACGTCCCCCTGGTGCCGGATATCAGCACCACGGGAGCGCCCCGGGTCTTCGCCGGGATTCCGGATCTTCCCGGTCTTCCGGTGGTCTGGGAGGACCGGGATATCTTCCGGAGCTGCCAGGACGGGCGTTACCTGGACGTAGGCGGCCCTTCCTTAGGTCTCTCGCCCCTTCAGTTCATGAGATATGAGGTGGTGGGCTGTGGGAACCTCCGGGTAGGCCAGAGGGTCCGGCTTAAAGGCCGGGACTTAAAAATCATTGGGGTGGAGGCAGAAACCAAGGGCGGGGAGCTGGTGTTCACCTACCATGTGGCGGAGGACCGGTTCTGCTACGCGCCAAGAAGGGATAACGAGCTTATCAGCGGCATGTCGTTGCTGGGAACCGTGACGGGCCGGGCCGGGGAGGATGTCTGGCTCCATCTGGATATCGACGGGGACCGCCAGAGCCCGGACCACTGGGGCTGGCCCTGGACCCCGCCCACCGGCAACTTCATGTATCTCATGCCCAAGGAAGGAAGCCGGGTCTCCCTTTACTTCAGCAATGGGGACGAGCGGACCGGCCGGGGAATCAACTGCATGGCCCGGGGAGAAGGGGGAGACCCCAGGGACCGGTGGCTGAGAACCGAGCACGGGAAAAGCCTGAGTCTGCTGCGGGAGGAGCTGAGCCTGGTCAGCGAGCGGGGCGGCAACAGTATCCGGATGGCGGGGAACGCGGTCAGCCTAAAGGGGCGCCAATATCCGCTGCTTCGCGAAAAACATCTCCATCACGGGAAACAGGATCGTCCTGTTATCCAAGGGCTCCGGACTCCAAATCGGCTGCGGCCCCATGGAGGAAACCGCTGACGGCGGCATGGTACTGAACCCGAGAAGCTACTTGGGACTCAACGGAAAGGACTTCGAGCTTCGGGGGGCGCGAACGAGGATCGAGACGGCGGAGGCCTTGATTGAATATGACCCGTTCCCGGACGGCCCGGAGGAGGGAAGCTTCAACTGGGGAAAGGCGGCGGGACAGGCCGCCGTGGCGGCCATCGTGGTGGGGAGGGTCAACGGTGCTGGTGTGCGCCAGCATGGGGGGCCTCGGTCCCGGTTATGGCCAGCGCGGCGGTGGTGGCGGGAATGGCCAGCGGAAGCGTGCTTGTGGGTGACGCCATGCGGGGGGAGGTCAGCGGAGCGGACCGGTATCTGTACGCGGCGGCCCAGGCGGAGGTCATGTTCTTCACCAACCAGGCGGTCAGCGGCATAATCCCCATGACGGGAATGGGCTTTGTCGGGGAGACCATCACCCGGGAGGCGGCCCAGGCGGCCGCGGGCGGAGCCATGGACTATCTGATTAATGGGGAAATCGACTACAGGCAGCTGGCGGGCAACATGGTGATAAGCACGGTGGTGGATCTGGGCCTGGGAGTGGTGACCGGAGCGGCCTGGGAAAGAGCGGGGAGGATTGGGAGTGAGGGGGGAAGTGAAGCCGCTGGAAGTCAAGGATATCGAGATTGGGATGGTGAAATTCCAAGGAGCGGGGATGAATGGGGAACAGCATTTTAAAGATGTATATGGAAATGATGCTGTTACAAGAAATACCTGGGATATCAATGAAATTAAAACTAAATACTCAGGGAATTTGCTAAAAGTGAATAAAGCAGACCTAAGTGCAGATAAACTCGCAGACCGTATTGGGGGCACTTCAAGAGTAAGATTTGAGTATGATTGGGATTACAGAGAATTTGATGCAATGTCCAATGATTATATTGCACAAGCAAAACCGGCTTTATCATCAGCTAATCCAACAGTTAAAACTCAAATGAAAGCATCTTTCGAAGCAGCCAAAGCTACTGGAAAGAAAGTTTATTATCAAATTTGAAGGAAAACCAGCTCAATCAGTTATTGATAAACTTATGGAATATAGTGATAGATATGGAATAGACGTAATTATAGATACTAATCCACTAAACTAGAAGGAGAACTTATTATGGTAGAATTACATGGATGGCTCACCATTAGGGAATCTTATAATGTAGATGATGAAAATAAAAATATTAGTTTAATTGTAAGAAGAATAGAAGAAAGGATTTCTATTTTAGATTGGAATACCAATTTAATAGACATTAGATATTGCAATGGATTACCAATTGTATCAATAGCTTTATTTACAAATAGAGTAAATGAGGAGGTAACAGACGTATTCGAATTATTAAAATTTATATGCAGAGAAGCCAAAGGAACGTATGGAATGATACATATGTACGATGATGAATCTAATGATATGCCAGATGAGTTTAAGGTCTATGTTGTCTGCAAAGGAGAAATTTGTGAAGCACGGGATGAGTTTTTGTCTCCATTAATGCAAAAAATATACCAGTACTGATCCTAATTATAGTCAGATACTTTGAGATTTAGATTTTAGGATGAATATCCAATTTTGTATAAATGGAAACTTTCTTGTTCTATATTCGCCCGGCTTTGCCGGGCGATGTTCCCCGAGTTTATGCCGCCCCATGGCATAAACTCTTTAACCTGCACACTTTTCGACCCTGAGTTTTTTTGTTCTTTGGGGAGAAAAACCCCTATCGCCAAATCGCCCCAACGATCCGATATACCTGCGTTATGGTACCATCTTTCCGATGCGGGGCTAAAAAGGGGCGCACGGGCGGTCACGGCGCGTCACAGGGGCAGAAGAAAGCGGAAGTTCCATGACGCATCAGCGCCTGGGGGATATTCATCGTATTTTTGAAAAAAAAAGCTGCGGCTGTGTTGGATGTGCGGGTTGAATCACGCTTTTTCTTCTCCAGAAGCCCGGAAATGCCGTAAAACCGTGTATTCTGGTGGTTCCGTTCTTCTTTTCAGGCATAAGATTTTCTGAAAATGGCAGAAAAGTTATTCAAAAAACAGGGGCCTTTGGCATAACAATTTTGGGCGGCTGCCACCCGGATTTTTCGTCCTATGCGGAAAAACCGAGTGGCCGGGTGCCAAAATTCACAAAACTGCAAAAGCTGGGTGCCGCCAAGCCACCCGGAAAAAGAATAGGAAAAGAACAGAGGATCTTTCGAACAGAACGTTCCCGTAAGAGTTCAGTAAGAAAACAGCAAGAAAATCGAAATTGACGGCAGCAACGCTTTCATGGTAAAATGGCGCCTAAGAGGGGGGTTAGGGGGGAATGAAAACACACCAATCCTTACGCCCCGAACAGTACCGCAAAAAAGAACCGGACACACACCGCCCGCATCTTCATTAAGATGCGGGCGGTGTGTGTCCGGTTTCCCCTTTTACAGGCCGTTGATAAATTTCATGACATGGATGCCATCCTTGAAACCACTGATATACAGATGCGGTTCATTCAGAGCAGTGTGATTCGTGATGGAGTCGATATACTGCTCTATGATGTCCGCTTCCTGCTTTGTCAGCCGGTTCAGGATTGCCTCAGCCTGCGTTTCTGTCCGCCGTTCTTTCTCCTGCTCCTTTTCCGTGCAGTCCATCGGCAGATGTTCAAAATGGTGCTGAACCCGTTCCAGAATCATCATGTCCAGCCATTCCTGTTCGCTCATTGGCGTTTCACCTCCTTTGCCACAGAGAATACCAGAATACCCGTGCGGAGTCGATACCACAAAGCAACAAAGCGCAGTCTGAGTTTTAAAGCACCTTACACAAATCGAAAAAACATCTGGAAAAAGACTTGCATCCACCCGCCGCCAGAGGTAACATACGACACACTTCCGGAGGGAGAAATCCCCGGGAGGAATAACCTGTGAAAGTCTGAGGTTAGGGAACGGATAGGCTTGACCCCCCTTGCGATGGCCGTAGCCCCATGGCGTAAATCGGCGCATAACGCTTATCAGCCCGGGTTGCCGGCGGTTTTTAAGCTTAAGATGGATGCAGGATAAAAGGAAGGATGTCGTTGAGAAAAGAGAACATCATTTATGTGGGGATTGACCTGCATAAAGAAACCCACACAGCAGTCCTGTTGGATTGTTGGAATCAGAAGCTGGGAGAAATCACAATCGAAATAAACCAGCGGAATTTCATAAGCTGACAAGAAAAGTCAGCAGATTCGTAACAGAAGAAAAGACGCCCATCTATGGACTGGAGAATGCTTACGGCTATGGCCGCGCCCTGGCGGTGTGGCTGATTGAGAAAGGAAACATCGTAAAGGATGTAAATACCGCTCTGTCCTACGCCCAGAGAAAGAGCGTTCCCATGTATCAGAAAAATGACAGTTACGATGCGGAAGCGGTGGCATTGGTTCTGATTAACATGCTGGACAAACTGCCGGACGCAATCCCGGATGATAAATACTGGACACTGAGCCAGCTGATGAACCGGAGAGAAAACATCAACGTCCATCAGCAGAGATTGAAAAATCAGCTGCATGAACAGCTTTGCATGGCCTATCCCAGCTATAAAAAGTTCTTTGAGGATATTGGCCGTCCAACAGCACTATATTTCTATGGAGAATACCCATCCCCCATTCATCTGCGTGGAAAGACAGCGGAGGAACTGGCGGGAGAACTGCGCCCGGTGAGCCATAATAACTGCTCCATAAAAAAGGCGGAGAAGATACTGGAACTGGTGAGAACAGACGGGGGAAACCCTGAGAGACTGCCAGGAGAGCCGGGACGTCATCACCCGAGGACTGGTGAAGGATTTGCGGCACTATGGAGAACAGATGAGAGAAATCGGGGAAGATGTAAAAAACCTGCTCCCTTATTTTGAGTGTACCCTGATGACCATGCCGGGAATCGACACCGTTACAGCGGCAAACATGCTTTCGGAGATCGGGAACATTGAGCGGTTTCATAACGCTAATAAGCTTGCGAAGTTCGCCGGGATTGCGCCTGTGAACTTTTCATCGGCAGGAAAAGGAAAAGATATGTGCCCCAAACAGGGGAACAGACGGCTTCAGGCCATTTTTTACTTTTTAGCGATTCAGATGGTGCAGGTCACATCCAGCGGTACGGCAAGACATCCGGTGTTCCGGGAATATTTCCAGAAGAAACAGGATGAGGGAAAGAATAAACAGCAGGCGCTGATCTGCATCGCAAGGCGTCTGATAAATATCGTGTACGGAATGTTGAAGAACCACACGGAATACCGGGAACCGGAGAGAAGAACAGGGGAAGAAACTGTTTGAAACCGGGGATCGGAACGTTTATAATGGAAAGAAACACAGCAGAGAGAGGATACCCTTGTTCTTTTTCTGTTTTAAGCTGTAAAGTTTAAAAACTGCCGGATTCACTGGAGGCAGAGCGCTTTTTCCAAAAAGGGGGATGGAAAGGGTGTAAAAGTTATGAGGGTTCCGTGTCTTTGCCAAGGGGGGAAGTGGAACAAATCTTTTTGACGATACGGGAAAATTTGCAGATGAAGTATTGGAGAACAATTACCAAAAGTATGTCACAAGGAATCAAAGAGATGGAAAACCGATACGCAATAGAACGGATTGGAAAGAAGCTAGCGATTATTGGACAAAAGAATCGCAGTGGCTAGAGGTAATAGATATAACCAGACCGTAAAAGATGCTGACCTTTATCCATATAATGAAGTTCACTTGTCAAATGGAAAACAATTAGACTCCTACGATCTGGTAGCAAGAGAAATCATTTCAAGAAAGGCGACGGATTTAGATAAAATTACAGAAGATACATTTAGAAAATATTTATCAGAGATATCAGAAAAGTATAGTGTTGGAACAGTAATTCGATCAGATAAATATCCACAACTTGATGGGTTAAAGCTAGAGGGTGATTACATACTTGAAATACCAGCTAACAATGCCAAACTAAATAATATTAAGTATTTTGAAGATATTGCAGAAGAGTATGGCGTAAAACTGAGGTTCACGGAGGAGTTACAATGATGGAATTGAATCCCAAAATCAAACAAATATTACAAAAAATTAATTTTGTAGAAAGATATGAACGCTTGTCGAATATTTTTAATGATCAAAAAACACCTCTAAAAGAAAGATTACGTTTTATTAATGGAGAGATTATTCTAGATAGTCTCACAGAATTAGGGTATGATGTTGATTTTGACAAAAAAGAAAAATACTTTAAAATTAAAGAAAAACAACTAGAAAATTATGCATTTGCAGCCAATATTATTTTAGAAAATGGTATGGTAGATTTGGTCTGGATAGTGAAGGAAAACGGGAATCTTATTTTAGGGTTGCCAATAGGAGAATACTCAAGGTTAATAATTAATCCAAGTTATAGAATTAAAAAACCGATCTTTGGAACATATGATGATTTAGACGAAATATTCAGAGTTAGTTCTCAAATATTTGAGGATTTTAAGCAAGCAGTAATTTCTTTTAAATAATGATTGCTTTATATTCGCCCGGCTTTGCCGGGCGATGTCCCCCGAGGTTATGCTGCCCCATGGCATAACCTCTTTAACCCGCACACTTTTCGACCCTGAGTTTTTTGTTCTTTGGGGAGAAAAACCCCTATCGCCAAATCGCCCCAACGATCCGATATACCTGCGTTATGGTACATCTTTCCGATGCGGGGCTAAAAAGGGGCGCACGGGCGGTCACGGCGCGTCACAGGGGCAGAAGAAAGCGGGAAGTTCCATGACGCATCAGCGCCTGGGGGATATTCATCGTATTTTTGAAAAAAAAGCTGCGGCTGTGTTGGATGTGCGGGTTGAATCACGCTTTTTCTTCTCCAGAAGCCCAGAAATGCCGTAAAACCGTGCATTCTGGTGGTTCCGTTCTTCTTTTCAGGCATAAGATTTTCTGAAAATGGCAGAAAAGTTATTCAAAAAACAAGGGCCTTTGGCATAACAATTTTGGGCGGCTGCCACCCGGAAAAAGAATAGGAAAAGAACAGAGGATCTTCCGAACAGAACGCTCCCGTAAGAGTTCAGTAAGAAAACAGCAAGAAAATCGAAATTGACGGCAGCAGCGCTTTCATGGTAAAATGGCGGCTAAGAGGGGGGTTTAGTGGGGAATGAAAACACACCAATCCTTACTCCCCGAACAGTACCGCAAAAAAGAACAAAGGAACCAGATACACACCGCTACATCTTCAATTAAGATGTGGCGGCATGTGTCCGGTTCCTTCTTTTACAGACCGTTGATAAATTTCATGACCTGGATGCCATCCTTGAAACCACTGGTGTACAGATGCGGTTCATTCAGAGCAGAGTGATCCGTGATGGAGTCGATATACTGCTCCATGATGTCCGCTTCCTGCTTCGTCAGGTTGGTTCAGGATTGCCTCAGCCTGCTTCTCTGTCAGCCGTTCTTTCTCCCGCTCCTTTTCCGTGCAGTCCATCGGCAGATGTTCAAAATGGTGCTGAACCCGCTCCAGAATCATCATGTCCAGCCATTCCTGTTCGTCCATTGGCGTTTCACCTCCTTTGCCACAGACATTACCAGAATACCCGTGCGGAGTCGATACCAGAAAGCGACAAAGCGGAGTCTGAGTTTTAAAGCACCTTACACAAATCGAAAAAACATCCGGAAAAAGACTTGCATCCAACCGCTGCCAGAGGTAACATACGACACACTTCCGGAGGGAAAAATCCCCGGGAAGAATAACCTGTGAAAGTCTGAGGTTAGGGAACGGATAGGCTTGTCCCCCCTTTGCGATGGCCGTAGCCCTATGGCGTAAATCGGCGCATAACGCTTATCAGCCCGGGTTGCCGGCGCTTTTGTGACTGAAGATGGATGCAGGATAAAAGGAAGGATGTCGTTGAGAAAAGAGAACATCATTTATGTGGGGATTGACCTGCATAAAGAAACCCACACAGCAGTCCTGTTGGATTGTTGGAATCAGAAGCTGGGAGAGATCACAATCGAAAATAAGCCAGCGGAATTTCACAAGCTGACGAGAAAAGTCAGCAGATTCGTAACAGAAGAAAAGACTCCCGTCTATGGACTGGAGAACGCTTACGGCTATGGCCGTGCCCTGGCGGTGTGGCTGATTGAGAAAGGAAACATCGTAAAGGATGTAAATACCGCTCTGTCCTACGCCCAGAGAAAGAGCGTTCCCATGTATCAGAAGAACGACAGCTACGATGCGGAGGCCGTGGCGTTAGTTTTGATTAACATGCTGGACAAACTGCCGGACGCCATTCCGGATGATAAATACTGGACACTGAGCCAGCTGATGAACCGAGAGAAAACATCAATGTCCATCAGCAGAGATTGAAAAATCAGCTGCATGAACAGCTTTGCATGGCCTATCCCAGCTATAAAAAGTTCTTTGAGGATATTGGCCGTCCAACAGCACTATATTTCTATGGAGAATACCCATCCCCCATTCATCTGCGTGGAAAGACAGCGGAGGAACTGGCGGGAGAACTGCGCCCGGTGAGCCATAATAACTGCTCCATAAAAAAGGCGGAGAAGATACTGGAACTGGTGAGAACAGACGGGGAAACCCTGAGAGACTGCCAGGAGAGCCGGGACGTCATCACCCGAGGACTGGTGAAGGATTTGCAGCACTATGGAGAACAGATGAGAGAAATCGGGGAAGATGTAAAAAACCTGCTCCCTTATTTTGAATGTACCCTGATGACCATGCCGGGAATCGACACCGTCACGGCGGCAAACATGCTTTCGGAGATCGGGAACATTGAGCGGTTTCAAAACGCTGATAAGCTTGCAAAGTTCGCCGGGATTGCACCCGTCAATTTCTCATCGGCAGGAAAAGGGAAGGATATGTGTCCCAAACAGGGAAACAGGAGGCTTCAGGCGATCTTCTATTTTCTTGCGATCCAGATGGTGCAGGTATCGCCCAGCCAAACGGCAAGACATCCGGTATTCCGGGAATATTTCCAGAAAAAACAGGAGGAAGGCAAGAATAAACAGCAGGCGCTGATCTGCATCGCAAGGCGTCTGGTAAATATCGTGTACGGAATGTTAAAGAACCACACGGAATACCGGGAACCGGAGAGAAGAACAGAGGAAGAAACTGTTTGAAACCGGGGATCGGAACGTTTATAATGGAAAGAAACACAGCAGAAAGGGAACGCCCTTGTTCTTTTTTCTGTTTTAAGCTGTAAAGGATAAAAACTGCCGGATTCACTGGGGCAGAGCGCTTTTTCCAAAAAGGGGGGATGGAAAAGGCGTAAAAGTCATGAGGGTTCCGTGTCTTTGCCAAGGGGGGGAAGTGGAGCTACTGATGGTTTAGGAGGTTTAGATTGGACTAATACCAATCGTAAAGGGCAGACATCTCTTGATCATATACAAAAACATGGAACCCCAAATTATCAAAGGGAAATGCATGGTGTTTTTAGAGGTGATGCACAGACGATAATAGATGAAGCGTGGACTAATAGGGCTAATGCTAAAGTCGTATCTGATGGCATGGGTGGAACTATTTACAATATACCGTATCCAAATGTCGGCTATAATACGGGATATGTTAATTTGGACAAGAAATGAATCATGTGACAATTGTAGTTCAAGATGGAACATCAACAGTCCTGGACGGCATTTCCATCTTTTGGAGATTATGGTATGAAAATGACATATTAAGGAGAGCAAGATATGGAAAAGATTTTTTATGTTGGTCAATGCCCAATCTGCCATGAGTATGGAAGATTGGAAATTTGCAAATATAAAGACAATAGTCAATATTTAGTAATATGTGATGAATGCCCTTGCGGAGTGGAATAATCCGGAAGATGCTTTAAAAAATATTAAAGGGCATAGAGAAAACATAAAAAAAGGAGAAATTTCAAGTGCAACATTAGATGAAATAAAAGATATAGGATGGGATAGATTTATAGTTGAATAGAGCAATGTCTAATGTGATGTACTGGGAGAATATCGCCCGACTTTGCCGGGCGGTGTCCCTTGTCTGGGTGGCATCAAGCCACCCAGCCTTTAACCCGCACACTTTTCGACCCTGAGTTTTTTGTTCTTTGGGGAGAAAAACCCCTCTCGCCAAATCGCCCTAACGATCCGAAATACCAGCGTTATGGTACATCTTTTCCGATGCGGGGCTAAAAAGGGGCGCACGGGCGGTCACGGCGCGTCACGGGAGCAAGAGAAAGCGGGAAGCTCCATGACGCATCAGCGTCTGGGGGAAATTTGCCGTATTTTTGAAAAAAAAGCTGTGGCTGTGTTGGATGTGCGGGTTGAATCACGCTTTTTCTTCTCCAAAAGCCCGGAAACGCTGTAAAACCGTGCATTCTGGCGGTTCCGTTCTTCTTTTCGCATAAGATTTTCTGAAAATGGCAGAAAAGTTATTAAAAAACAAGGGCCTTTGGCATAACAATTTTGGGCGGCTACCACCCGGGGTTTTCGTCCTATATGCGGAAAAGCCGAGTGGCCGGGCGCCAAAATTCCGGAAACTGCAAAAGCTGGGTGCCGCCAAGCCACCCGGAAAAAAGAATAGGAAAAGAACAGCGGATCTTCAGAACCGAACGTTCCCGTAAGAGTTCAATAAGAAAACAGCAAGAAAATCGAAATTGACGGCGGAGGCGCTTCCATGGTAAAATGGCGGCTGAGAGGGGGTTTTAGGGGGGAATGAAAACACACCAATCCTTACGCCCCGAACAGTACCGCAAAAAAGAACAAAGTGCCTACGGCACTCTCAACTCCCCTGCCCCTCAATCATGAGGGGTTTAGGGGTTTCTCTTTGCCACTTTTTATTGTAAAATATCCTTATGTATAAAAAGAACATTCTCCAAACTATTTTTTCTGACCACTTTGAATACGTCCCAATATGTCCTCCACCCTGGCAAAAACGTTATGGATAACATCTGCAAGATGATCCATTGCCATGACCCTTCTTACGGCGGCGCTTTCTTGGCTGTCCTCATTGTGGGAACCTTAATTTTGTTCCCCTTTTCCTGTAAAAGCCGTTTCTGTTCTTCCTGCGGTAACATGTACAATCAGAAACGGGCTTTTCGTATGTCCTGCAAGCTGGTTTCCTGTGTCCATCGGCACTGTGTTTTTACGATCCCTGAAGAACTTCGTATTTTCTTTCTCCAGGACCATTCCCTTTTGCACTGCCTTTTTCATGCTGTCAGAGATGTCATCCTGCGTATGTTTTACAATCTCAATCATTCTGAAAATTTCACTCCGGCTTTATCTGTGTCCTTCATTCTTTTGGCAGGGACTTGAAATGGAACCCTCATATCCATATCCTCATCTCCGAGGGCGGCGCTGGCAATCTCGCCCCATGGCGCCCTAATAAGCATTTTGATTATCGCTTCTTACGTCTCGCTTTCCGCAAGGTCCTCTTAGAAAAGCTTTTACTTAAACTTGGCCCTTCTTTTAACAAACTCAAAAATCAGATTTATAAAGACCATCCTGATGGGTTTTATGTCAGGGCGCTACCCAATCCCTGCTCTCCTGATATCACCATCAAATATATCAGCAGGTATCTGGGATGGCCGGTGATTGCCACCTCCAGAATCGATTCTTATGATGGGGGCTCTGTCACGTTTCATTATCAACGGCATGAAGATCATAAAACGGTAACGGAATGCATCCCTGTCATTGAATTTATTAAGCGCCTGATCATACATATCCCTGACAGACATTTCAAAATGGTCCGTTACTATGGCATTTATGCGAAGCACCACAAGCAAGAAAAAAATCTCCGGAAATGTTTATCTGACCAGAAGAAACGCTTTCTTTCCTCTTGTCTGGACTGGCGCAATTCCATTCTCCTCATCTTTGGCTATGACCCTCTCAAATGCCCGGAGTGTGGCACTTCTATGTTGGTTTTAGAGGTTTACCACAAAAAAACTGCACTATTTGAACGCTTCCGAAAGGTAATGGGATATGGATAGCTCCATGCTCCTTATTCTTTCTCGGCCATCAAATAGTGCAGTCTAAACCAAAAACAAAAAACTACATAAGCAACGTCATGGCGAATCACAACATTCGCTCTTTTGTTATGCGATTTTTTTACTTTATGTCTATTTTACACTATTTGAGGTATATTGAGAAGCCCCATTTTAACACGTTAAAGTAGCATGGTCTTTCCTATAAAGGGAACACAAGCGCCGCTCCCCGCGCTACGGCAAGCCGGGTCTGTTCTCCGGCGTGGCCTACTGCTCCGACTGCGGCGAAAAGCTGTATTACCACACCCGTGCCGTCTGGAACAAGGCGAAAACCGTTGTCCGCTATGAGGGTTCCTATTCCTGCTCCACCTACCGCAAGGGCGTACAGTATCAGGAGGGCCAATGCACCTGCCACTTCATCCGGGAGGCGGTTTTGGAACAGCTTGTGCCGGAAGAACTGCGGGACTTGCTGGCATTCATCACCCGGCACGAAAAGCGGTTTGTGCGGCTGGTGCTGGACAAGAGCAAGCAGGAACAGGCGCGGGGCAACCGCCGCCAAAGGTTGAAATTGTCTATCATAAAATCGGGGCCGTTGACCTCCAAAGCTGGGTTAAACGAGAGCGCCCAACCCGGCGCGTAAAACTGAATACAGGGCCGAGTGCCGTTACAAAACGCCGCCGCCCGCCATGAGTTTGCTTGCTCCCTTTCGGACACTGTCCGAAGTCAGCAGGTTTGTAACAGAAGAAAAGACGCCCGTCTATGGGCTGGAGAACGCCTACGGCTATGGCCGTGCATTAGCGGTGTGGCTGATCGAGAAAAGGAAACATCGTAACGGATGTAAATACCGCCCTGTCCTACGCCCAGAGAAAAAGCATCCCGATGTACCAGAAGAGTGACAGCTATGATGCGGAAGCAGTGGCGTTAGTTTTGATTAACATGCTGGACAAACTGCCGGACGCCATTCCGGATGATAAATACTGGACACTGAGCCAGCTGATGAACCGGAGAGAAAACATCAACGTCCATCAGCAGAGACTGAAAAATCAGCTTCATGAACAGCTGTGCATGGCTTATCCCAGCCACAAAAAGTTTTTCGAGGATATTGGCCGTCCAACAGCATTATATTTCTATGGAGAATACCCATCCCCATTCATCTGCATGGAAAGACAGCGGAGGAACTGGCGGGAGAACTGCGCCCGGTGAGCCATAATAACTGCTCCATAAAAAAGGCGGAGAAGATTACTGGAACTGGTGAGAACAGATGGGGAAACCCTGAGAGACTGCCAGGAGAGCCGGGACGTCATCACCCGCGGACTGGTAAAGGATTTGCAGCACTATGGAGAGCAGATGAGAGAAATCGAGGAAGATGTAAAAAACCTGCTCCCTTATTTTGAGTGTACCCTGATGACCATGCCGGGAATAGATATTGTGACGGCGGCAAACATGCTTTCGGAGATCGGGAACATTGAACGGTTCCATAACGCTGATAAGCTGGCAAAGTTCGCCGGGGCAAAGTTCGCCGGGATTGCGCCCGTGAATTTCTCATCGGCGGGGAAAGGAAAAGATATGTGCCCCAAACAGGGGAACAGGAGGCTTCAGGCGATCTTCTATTTTCTTGCGATCCAGATGGTGCAGGTATCGCCCAGCGGGACGGCAAGACATCCGGTATTCCGGGAATATTTTCAAAAAAAAACAGGATGAAGGCAAGAATAAACAGCAGGCGCTGATCTGCATCGCGAGGCGTCTGGTAAATATCGTGTACGGAATGTTAAAGAACCACACCGAATACCGGGAACCGGAGAGAAGAACAGAGGAAGAAACTGTTTGAACCGGGTGCCGAAACATTTATAATGGAAAGAAACACAGCAGAAAGGGAATGCCCTTATTCTTTTTCTGTTTTAAGCTGTAAAGATTAAAAACTGCCGGATTCACTGGAGGCAGAGCGCTTTTTCCAAAAAGGGGGATGGAAAAGGCGTAAAAGTCATGAGGGTTCCGTGTCTTTGCCAAGGGGGGAAGTGGGGCAGGAAGTAGAAATAGAGTCGGTGAAGCTGTTCCGCCAACAGAGAAAACTTTAGATATGGCATTAGACCCTGAAACTTATGCAAATGAGATTGCAAATAAATATGGTATTAATTTAAAAGGATCAGGTCAAGATATTACGATTAAGTACAATCCTGATTTGCGTCCTGGTGTTTATGGTAGGACTCTGGGATCAAATCCTAATGTTATAGAAATCGGTCCAGATGCTTTGATGAGCGAAACTGAATTAGCCAATACTATCGCTCATGAATTAAATCATGCACGCGATTTTATTAAAGGAGGTATTGCCCCAGAACCACCTGCGTATAATTCAGGAAATGCATTAGCTGATTACATAAATGGAGGAAGATAAATGTGGATAGATGATAACGATAAAATAATGAATGTACTTGATAATGTTGAATCAAAAAATCCTGCTTATTTCCCTGTATTTTGCCCAATATGTGGAAAAAAAGCAGCTCATTTATATTTTCATAAATATGCAGATGATAATGACAAAGGGGGAATGTGGGCATGGTGTAGTTCATGTAAACATAGTGCTCATACTATGTTTAGAGTACCAAAATGGTGGGGCAATCTAAGTATAATTAATTTTGAAGAATTATCAAGTTGCCCTGACTTTCTGGAAAAAAATAAAAATGAGATAGATTATTGGGTTAATGAATTGTTACACCTAAAACAATAAAAAGCTATATCAGTGTTAATTTATTCGCCCGGCTTTTGCCGGGCGATGTCCTCCGAGTTTATGCCGCCCTATGGCATAACCTCTTTAACCTGCACACTTTTCGACCCTGATTATTTTGGCCATTTGAGAGAAAATGTCTTTGTTCCAAAATCGGTCCAGCGTGCCAGAATACCTGCGTTGTGGGATATCGTGGTATATCAGCACACGGGCCGTCACGGTGCATCACAGGGGCAAGAGAATGGCCGGGAGACACAGGGAATTTAAGCAATGGGTGAAATTTCCCTTATTTTTCTGAAAAGGGCCCAATCAGGTGAATTGATTTGGATTGAATCACGCTTTTTCGCCTTCAAAAGTCTGAAAATGCCGTAAAACCGTGTATTTCCGAGATTCCTACGCGGTTTTGCCAGCATAAACCTTTTCGGAAATACCAGTAAAAGTTATTCAAAAAACAGGGGATTCCAGCATAATAATTTTTTTGGTTTTGCCACCCGGAAACAGAACGGTGTTGAGCCAAACCATCAGGAGCCGGGCTCCGGATTTCTGGAAACTTAAAAATCCGGGTGCCGCTAAGCCACCCAGCCATACAAGCAAAAATGGTTAAAATCAAATATCCCAATAAGGTTTCCAGTAAGAAAAACGCCAGGGTACTGAAATTGACAGACCTGCCGGTTCCATGGTAAAATGGCGCGCACCAAGTTGTTTAAGGGGGTAAAACCACATCCTCTCTTTGGGACGTGATAGAAAAACAGACAAAACCGAAAAAAAAGGGGCTGCCGCTTCACGATTTTTCAATCGTTAAATGCGGCAGCCCCTTTTCGTGAGGCATAGGACCGCGCCGGGCGGCGCCTCCAGGCCAGGCTTTGCGGCTAACGCCGCATATTTTAATAAACAGCATAACGATATAAAAGATTAATATGACGGGAAGAAGCGGAAGCAACAGGCTGAAGATACCTCCTACAATCGTTATCATCAGGAATAAAAACGCTAACAGCAGGACGATACCCAACAGCTTCCAGTACCATTTATTTAAATTATAATAGTGGGAAGGTGGAGTCCTGTGTGCTGCTCCGCCCGTAAACCGGCTCGCTCTGCTCCCTGAATTCAGACTGCGGCTCGTCCCGTCCCAACCATGGAATCAATGATTGTCCTGGCTATGAGCCTGGGATCTCCGATGGATTCGATCACCTCCGGCTCCGGTGTTCCCTTTTCATGTTCTTCTGTAATATATTGTCTGTAATAGCTTAGGTTCTCTCTGATAATGCCTGACGGCACCTCCCCCGTCAGCGCCTGCTCCAGCTCTCTTAAAAATTCTTCCTTACCCATCTAAGTCTCCTCTGTGTCAGTAATAGCTGGATTCATTGTAACATTTAACAGAAAATCCGTAAAGCCTTATACAAAATTTTCCTTCAATCCGGGGCTAAATATTCCCGGGAAATGGACTCTTGTTATAAAATGGACACGCCTTGGCAATGTATGGTTTATCCAGTAATTTTATCTCATAGGAAGACCCTTTTCTCATAAGCATACTTGCCGGAATTTCATCTTGGATTTTCTTTAACAAATAATGGCTTATTCGTTTCTTCATTAATCAGAATCCATGAAATTAAATAGCTGTAATCGTCCACTGCCCCATTTTAATAAATAACAAATCTGGTCAAGAATATTTTCAAAGCTTTTTACTAAATCTATATTGATATATCTGACAACCGGGATGCCATCTATCGAAAGCTTAATCGGAACCCTGTATGTCAAAGAAATCTGGCGTTCGTAACTGTCTGGTTCTGGCAATACATTGCTGTTCTTTATCCAGCCTGCGCCAGGGGGTTTCCTGTATAGCTTTATTAATACTCATGATTACTTTTGATTTCAAGTTATCTTTATTATTCCAAAAAAGCAACCATTCTTCCGTTTTGTACCTTTTCACGGAACTTTTTTAATTTGTTAATCTTTGCTGCCGTTTTATCCACGAACATAGACGGAATAGAATCAACATTGTCCATGGAGCAGCGCAATGATGGGAATTTTCTTATTTAAAGCATAATTAAATTCCATTTCCGTATAACTCAAAGTCTTTCCCATGTCGTCTTTACCTTCTGATCCGTAACACCCGGCAATTATCAGCAGATAGTAGTCGCAGTCATCAATTACTCGCTTTATAACATCCCACTGTTTTTGATTGGAGGCCGGAAATAATTCCATACCTGCCGGAAAACAATTACACTCCAAAATAGCTTGTGACACTTCTTTACGTTCTTCTATGAGGTCTGTATATGTGGAACTAACAAAAATTTGATATTTTTTATTCATTTCAGCACCCCCACTTTAGTTAATTCAACCGTTCCTTTAACCGTCCTTCTCTGTAAGCAATAACCAGTTCCTTCAGATCTTCAATCCGTTTGGACATATCCTTGCCCATTATCCGTGTCAGCCACCATTACGCGATGCTTCATCGCCTCCACAATATATACCCTGGGGGTACTCTCCTCCTCAGGGTTAAATGGCTTGTGCTCCGCCAGAGCCCAGATGATTCGAGTTGAAAATCAGCGTATAGCCCGCAATTCCCGTCTTGGTCTGGTATGCCTTTGACAAGCCCTCCATCTATGATAAACAGCTTGCCGTTGGCTTTGACCGGTTTTTCTCCGTCCTTAATCTTGACGGGCACATGTCCGTTTATAATGTGGGAAACCCTCTTTGGAAAGCCCGAACTCCTCCAGAATACGGTTGCAGACATCCTCCTCCTGACTCAATTTATAGTAGGGATTCATGGGTTCTTTCCAGGTTTCCTTATTTTCTATAAAATAGTGCTCAAAAGTTGTCATCTTCTCCTTGCCGTACAGCGGCGACTTGGCACCGCCCCCAGAGATACCACAAAAATCTCTGGCAGCCATCTTCTCCCGGGAACCCTCGTGAAGGAAATAAGCGGCCTGGATCTGACGGTCAATGTAATCCATCAGTTCCCTTCCGAAGTATTTTACGCCGCCCCACTCCATGGCATCGAATTCCCCCTCCTTTGTCATGGGGATGCAGCCGTGGTAAAGCAGGTTATTGTTATAGCATTTGTACAGGCCTCCATGGGAGTAGAGAAACTTGATATGCTTGTGCAGCAGATCGCTGTGCTGGAACGACATTTCCAGGGTGCGCAAAAGCATCTCCTCCTCCTGGGTCAGCTTCAGCGGATCCGCAGGGTCAACCCGTGGGAAACTGCATATCTGCCATGGGATATTCTTTTCCTCCACTGTCACAGCCTTTTTTCTCATAGTCCTATTTTCTCCAGAAGGATCCGGCCGGTCAAGCTGGTATTCCCGGATGGCGTCGGATAATCTGGTCCCTCAATTCTTAATTGAATCATAGCGATAGCCTTGTGCATTTTCGCCGCCAGGCCAGGGTCCACGGCATCATAGATGTTTTTCATCCAGAATATGAGGAACAAAGCGCTCACAGGAATCGTTGGCATAGATTCTTGGCCGCAAACATGGAAAGAGGTCTTAAATTAATGCCGTAGCCGTCCTCCAGCACGTCAAAGCTGTTGTAGCTGATGGCAATGCGCAGAACGTTGCAGATGCACGCCCGGTTTCCGGTGGCGGCCCCCATCCAGGATATGTCGTGATTCCCCCACTGGATGTCCACATCATGAAAACTGCATGAGCTCGTTCATAATAATATCCGCCCTGGGACCTCTGTCGAAAATATCTCCTATAATATGCAGCACGTCCAATGGTCAGGTTCTGGATCAGCTCGCACAGGGCCGCAATAAATTTGTCGGCTATCCGGATGTCTATAATGGTATGGATAATCTCGCTGTAGTAAATCCGTTTGTTGTCGTCGTTGTAGTCCACATGCAGAAGCTCGTCGATGATGTAGGCAAATTCCGGAGGCATTTTTTTTACGGACCTTTGAGCGGGTGTATTTGGAGAGGAAACGACCTTGCAGATCTGGACCAGCCGGTAGATAATCACCTTTTCCCAGTCGTCTGTGTTCTTTCCCGCTTCTGTCATCTTTTGAATCATACGGTCCGGATAGTAGATCAGGTTAGCCAGCTGCACCTGCTCCTCCTCCGGTATAATGTGCCCGAAGGTTTCCGATATCTTCTCTCTGATAATTCCGGAAGCGCTCTTTAGTAAAATGAATAAAGGCCTCGTATTCTCCATGCAGGTCACTGAAAAAATATTCCGTTCCCTTTGGCAGCCCCTGAATGGCTTTCAGATTAATGATTTCGCTGGAAGCCGCCTTTACGGTAGGGTATTCCCTCGACAATAGTTTCAGATACGCCAGATCACGCATAGCCCTCCCCCTTCGCACAATTAAAATAAACCCTTGGCAGTTGTATTTCTATAGTCTTTATAGTATCATATTTTTTAACAAATAGAAAGGTTTAAGGAGAAACAAACATGGAACAGCTCTATGTATTCGGCACCGGAAACGCAACCGTCACCCGCTGCTATAACACCTGCTTCGCAGTCCGGGACAGGGATGAATTTTTTATGGTGGATGCGGGCGGCGGCAATGGGATTCTGAAAATTCTGGAGGATATGAGGGTGGACCTCGGCAGGATTCACCATATTTTTGTTACCCATGAGCACACGGACCACATTCTCGGCATTATCTGGATGGTGCGGATGATCGCCCACCGGTATGAGGAAGGGCAGCTATGAGGGTGATTTATATATCTACTGCCACGAGGATCTCCCTGAAACTATCCGGACCTTATGCCGTCTGACCATCCAGGATAAGTTTTTTCCGGTTGATCGGGGACAGAATCCACCTGATCCCGGTCCGGGACGGGGGAAACCAGAGAGATACCGGGACACCGGATCACCTTTTTCGACATTCATTCCACAAAGGCTAAGCAGTATGGCTTTACCATGCTCCTGGGACAATCAGAAACGTTTTACCTGCGCGGGCGACGAGCCCTACAATTCTCTGTGCGCCCCATACGCTGCCGGAAGCGACTGGCTGCTCCACGAGGCCTTCTGTCTTTACCGGGACCGGGATATTTTCAACCCCTACGAAAAGCACCACAGCACCGTTAAGGACGCCTGTGAGATTGCCAGCCGGCTGGATATTAAGCAGCTGGTTCTATGGCATACGGAGGACAGGAATATAAAAGACAGGAAACAGCTTTATATGGCGGAGGGGAGCCCGGTACTATAACGGACGCCTGTTTGTACCTGAGGATGGGGGAGATCATCGATCTGCTATAATTTTTTATTGGATGCATCAATCGGTCCCTGAATCGCCACTATTAGTATGATTAAATTAAAAAGGAGGCTTTCTTATGAGAAAAGCGATGATTACCGCCGCTGCCGCCATGGCCGCCATTCTTTCCCTTACCGCCTGTTCACAGAACGGTTCGGGGAGCGTTGCCGCCCAGCCGGCCAATGAGCATATGATTGTTGTGGATGCGAAGGAGGAAGTAAAGGTTGTCCCTGATGTGGCCGACATTGAATATGGGGTCACCACACAGGAGGCGGATGCAGACACCTGCCAGCAAAAGAATACGGAGGATGTGAATAAGGTCATCGAGCTGCTGAAGGCTGCCGGAATTGAGGAAAACAGAATCCAGACCTCCGGCTATGGCCCTGAGTCCTAATTATTGATTGGGTTGACAATCAGCAGGTAGTTACCGGATATGAGATGGACACCATCATCACCCTGACCGGTGTTCCCATCGACCAGGTAGGATCCCTGATCTCCGACTCCGTCACCACCGGAATCAATACGATCCGTTCCGTTACATACAAATCCAGCAATTTTGACGAGAGCTACCAGGAGGCATTAAAGCTGGCTGTTGAATCCGCCAGGACAAAAGCCGCAGCTCTGGCTGAGGCAGGAGGCTGTACACTGGGTCCCGATTATCAATATCACCGAATACGGGCAGAACCAGGAGGCCAGATATACAAATAACCAGTTCTTCTCAGGAAAGGGCAGAGGGGGCCGGAGCCGCGGCCGCCTCAGTAGCCGATATGACGGTTATGCCGGGTGAGGTGGAGGTGACCGCCGTAGTCAGTGTTCAATTCTCGATTCAGTAACTAAGGACTGTCCCTGGCCGAATCCAGCTTCTTTTCTTGGTATACGGATTGATATAGGACGCCTTTAAGGGCAGTCCGGCACACAGCAGCGCATGGACCGCGAAAACCAAGGGAGCGAAAACCTTGGCGTTTCCAAAGAATTCAAACCCTCCGGCCGGAAACAGCCCTTTTTAAGGCTGCGTACTGTTGGCAAATCCGCTTAAATGCAGGACCCAGTATGCCTTGATTCCCCCCCGGGACTACCGCCTCGGCACCGTATTTGGCCTCGAACGCAGGCCCCCAGCGCCGCCAGAAAATGCTGAAATGTCACATAGATGACAAAGACTTCCTGCACACATCTGGCATTTTGTTTTTTCGCCAGCTCCTCGATGGAGCTCGCGCAGCTGTCCGGCTGTCTGAGCAGCCCGCCGACTGACATTATTTCAGCTCCAGTCTTGAACGGTCAAAGTCGGAAACCGCGACTCCCGTTTTCCTGTTTACTGTGTACCGGTTGAAGATTTTAAAGTTGTGGACGGACTTCTCGTCTCCGATATTTACCACAATTTCCTTCGCGTCCCCTGGTGGGTCGATCTTCATCACCGCATCCGGGGGCTGTTTCCATGACCCCGTCTTTATTCAGATAATAGCCGTCTACCCACTGGTTCACCGTCATGCTGCCGTTAATCATATCCAGATAGTACCAGCTTCCGTCATATTCCAGCCAGCGGTTTTCATCCAGCCGTCCTCGTCAAAATAGTACCAGCTTCCATCGATCTCCTGCCAGCCGGCCGCCAGTCCGGACTCCTGAGTGTACCTCCACCTTCCGTCCGGCACCCTCTCCCAGGCGGCCAGAGAGGTCACAGCGGCTCCGGCAGACAGGCCGGCGGCTAGACCGGCGGTGATAAGACGTATATAATACGATTTTTCATGATTGATTCTCCTCTCGTGTCTGCTACTCTGCCATGCGGAAAATATCCAGAATCTCTTGTTTGTCCAATTCCATGATTCCGGTCAGCTTCCGTTTTCCAAAATTGGTACACTTCTCGGCCATCTCCTCAAAGCCGCTTTCGTCAATATTCAGCTCCGAGAGAGACACGGGCAT
>JARCFY010000374.1:0-24785 GCA_029233225.1 Lepidodactylus listeri | reverse complement strand
ACACCAGCTCCTCAAGCTGCGCATGGGCTTCCATCAGAATGGTTCCGCCGGGAGTCTCATAAACGCCCCGGGATTTCATGCCGACGACGCGGTTTTCTACAATATCCACGATGCCGATGCCGTGTTTGCCGCCCAGCCCATTTAACTTCTTAATAATCTCAGAGACCTTCATGTGTTCCCCGTTGACGCTGACGGGAATTCCCTTTTCAAAGGCCATAGTCACGTACTCGCCCTGGTCAGGCGCTTTTTCAGGGGTAACGCCTAAAACAAGAAGATGCTCATAATTTGGCTCGTTGGCCGGGTCCTCCAGCTCTAAGCCTTCGTGGCTGATGTGCCAGAGGTTGCGGTCGCGGCTGTAGCTGGAATCCGCGGAGAAGGGAAGATCGATGCCATGCTGCCTGCAGTATTCGATCTCGTCCTCCCGGGACTGCATGGTCCATACGTCGGTCATCCGCCAGGGGGCGATGATTTTTAAATCGGGGGCCAGAGCCTTGATGCCGAGCTCAAAGCGGATCTGATCGTTTCCCTTGCCGGGTAGCGCCGTGGCAGATGGCGGCGGCGCCCTCTTTCCTGGCGATCTCAACCAGCCGCTTCGCGATGGCAGGGCGGGCCATGGAGGTGCCCAGCAGGTATTTATTTTCATAAACCGCATCTGCCTGGACACAGGGAACAATGTAGTGATCGCTGAAATCATCAACCAGATCCTCTATGTATAATTTAGAAGCGCCGGACAGTTTCGCCCGCGCCTCCAGTCCTTCCAGTTCATTGCCCTGGCCGCAGTCGATGCAGCAGCAGATTACTTCATAATCGAAATGTTCCTTTAACCACGGGATAATGGCTGTAGTGTCCAGGCCGCCGGAATAGGCTAATACGACTTTCTCTTTCATAAATTATAGGTCCTCCTGTAAACTGATATTTGTTATCTTCCTTGACTTTCATAAATATACACCATCACCCCGGAAAAATCAATAGAAAAATCAAATTATAAAAAAATATTGCATAATATGCACAATAAGTGTATAATTACAAAACAGCCCATCTTATTTGACACTTTCCTTTTATAGGAAAAGTCATTATAATAGGGAAAAAGTTATTGGCGAGGAGAGAAAAAGATGATTAAAGTTGGCATTATCGGCTCTACAGGCTATGCGGGAGGAGAGCTGGCCCGGCTGCTTTTGCAGAGGGAGGACATAGAAATAAAATGGTATGGCTCCAAAAGCTATATTGACCGGAAATACGCCTCGATCTATCAGAATATGTTCAGAATCGTGGAGGACAGCTGTATGGACGACAATATGGAGGAGCTGGCGGAGCTGGCGGACGTTATTTTTACGGCGACGCCCCAGGGGCTTTGCGCCTCTCTGGTGAATGAAAAGATCCTGTCCAGGTTAAAATTATAGATTTAAGCGCCGATTTCAGAATCAAGGACGTCGATGTCTATGAGCAGTGGTATAAGCTCCGCCATCCCACGCCGGAGTACATAGGGGAGGCCGTGTACGGGCTTCCTGAAATCAACAGGGACCGTATCGGAAAGCCAGAATCATTGCCAATCCCGGCTGCTATCCCACCTGCTCTGCATTGTCCATTTATCCGCTGGTTAAGGAAGGACTGATCGACCCTGCCACCATTATTATTGATGCCAAATCAGGGACCTCCGGAGCGGGGCGGGGAACGAAGGTGGATAACCTGTACTGCGAGGTAAATGAAAATATAAAGGCTTATGGAGTGGCAGGGCCACCGCCATACTCCTGAGATTGAAGAACAGCTTTCCCGCGCGGCGGGAAAGCCTGTGGTCATCAGCTTCACCCCCCATCTGGTTCCCATGAACCGGGGGATCCCTGATTACGGCATACGCCTCCCTGACAAGGCAGTCACCTATGAGGAGGTGAAGGCGGTTTACGACCAATATTACGCAAAGGAATTTTTTGTGAGAGTGCTGGATCAGGATATGGTTCCCCAAACCCGGTGGGTGGAGGGCAGCAATTTTGTGGACGTGAATTTTAAGCTGGATCCGAGAACCAACCGTGTTGTCATGATGGGAGCTATGGACAATCTGGTGAAGGGCGCCGCCGGCCAGGCGATTCAGAATATGAACCTGCTGTTTGGCCTGCCTGAGAACACAGGGCTTAAACAAATTCCGCTGTTTCCGTGACGGACAGAGAAGGAGAGCGCTATGCTGCGAGTGATGACGGCTGAGGATTACAGCCAGGTTTATGCCCTGTGGACCGGCATCCGTGGGTTTGGAATCAGGACCATTGACGATTCCAGGGAGGGTGTAGAGACGTTTTTAAGGAGGAATCCTGCCACCAGCGTGGTGGCGGTGGAGAATGGCCGGGTGATCGGGGCGATTCTGTGCGGCCATGACGGAAGGCGGGGCTGCTTTTACCATGTCTGTGTTGCCCGGGAGTGGAGGAACCGGGGAATTGGTCATCAGATGGCCCTTTTCGCCATCGAAGCCCTGAAAAAAGAGGGGATCAGTAAGGTCAGTCTGATTGCCTTTAAGAGCAACACGGTGGGCAATATGTTCTGGAGAAAGCTAAACTGGCTGTTCCGGGACGATTTAAACTACTATGATTTTAATCTGAACGAGAAAATATAACGCGTTTTTGTAGAGTGAGGAGGGATTGGTTATGAGAAGGATTGACGGAGGAGTGACGGCGGCTGAGGGATTCCTGGCGGCAGCGGCGGCAGCGGGAATTAAATATAAGGACAGGGCGGATATGGCTCTGATTTACAGCGAAGCGCCCTGCCGGGTGGCCGGAACCTTTACGACAAATGTAGTGAAGGCGGCTCCTGTAAAGTGGGATCAGGAGATTGTGAGAACGTCTCCCTTTGTCCAGGCGGTTGTAATCAATTCAGGCATCGCCCAATGCCTGCACCGGGACGGAGGGCTATGACTGCTGCCGGGCAGAGGCAAAGGCGGTCTCAGAGATTCTCGGTGTGGTGGAAGCCGCGGTTTTGGTGGCCTCCACCGGGGGTGATCGGCATGCAGCTTCCGTTGACCGGATCACGGCAGGCATCAGCATGATGAAGCCGCTGCTTGGGGGAGAGCTGCAGAGCGGAACCGCCGCCTCCAAAGCGATTATGACCACCGACACGGTAAATAAGAAATTGCGGTGGAGTTTATGGCCGGCGGTAAAAGGGTGGTTCTGGGCGGAATGTGCAAAGGCTCCGGCATGATCCATCCCAACATGTGCACTATGCTCAGTTTCCTGACCACAGATATCTCCATCTCAAAGGAGCTTTTGCAGAAAGCGCTCAGCGAGGATATTAAGGACACATACAATATGATCTCGGTGGACGGGACACCTCCACCAACGACACGGTGCTGCTTCTGGCGAACGGCATGGCCGGAAACCAGGAGATCACGGAAGAAAACGACGATTACCAGGCTTTCCGGGAGGCTCTGAAAGAGGTCAATGAATTTCTGGCAAAGAAAATGGCCGGGGACGGGGAGGGCTGTACCGCCCTTTTTGAAGTCAGGGTTGTGGGGGCGGAGAGTAAGGAACAGGCTGTGACACTGTCCAAGTCCATTATCACCTCCAATTTGACCAAGGCGGCCATCTTCGGACACGATGCCAACTGGGCAGGATTCTATGCGCCATGGGCTATTCCGGCGCGCAGTTTGATCCGGAGAAGGTGGATTTATTCTTTGAGAGCAGCGCCGGAAAGCTGCAGATCATCCGGGACGGAGTGGCTCTTGACTACAGTGAGGAGGAGGCGGCTAAGATTCTCTCCCAGCCGGAAGTGACGGCTACGGCGGACGTTAAGATGGGGCAGAGCCTCCGCTACGGCGTGGGGCTGTGATCTGACCTATGATTACATAAAGATTAACGCGGATTACCGTTCATATGGCAGCCTGTATCCAGGCGCGCCAGGAAGGTGAAAATGGAGGAAATATCAATGGAACTGGATTCAAATATTATGCGGAAGGCGGAGGTGCTGATCGAGGCGCTTCCCTATATCAGACGTTTTAACCGCAAAATAATTGTCGTAAATACGGCGGCAGCGCCATGGTAGATGAGGAGCTTAAAAAGCAGGTCATCCAGGATGTCGTACTTTTGAAGCTGGTAGGTTTTAAGCCGATTATTGTCCACGGAGGCGGCAAGGAGATCAGGCCGTTGGGTAAATAAGGTGGGGATGGAGCCTAATTTTGTCAATGGACTGCGGGTCACCGACGAGGCGACGATGGAGATTGCGGAGATGGTGCTGAACAAGGTCAATAAAAATCTGGTCCAGCTTATCAGTGAGCTGGGCGTTCAGGCAGTGGGAATCAGCGGAAAGGACGGTATGCTCCTGAAGTGTGATAAGAAGCTGGCCGGCGGCGAGGATATTGGCTTTGTCGGAAGCATCCGAAAGGTAAGCCCAAAGATTATTTGTGATCTTTTAGAGAAGGATTTTCTTCCGGTTATCTGCCCCATCGGCTTTGACGACAACTACCTCAGCTACAACGTAAACGCGGACGACGCGGCCTGTGCGATTGCCACGGAGATGGATGCGGAAAAGCTGGCGTTTCTGACAGACGTGGAGGGAGTGTACAGGGATTTTGAGGATAGAAATTCACTGATTTCCGAGATGATGGTGGATGAGGCCCAGGCGTTTGTAGATCAGCGGGAATCTGGGCGGCGGTATGCTGCCGAAGCTTCAGAACTGCATCGATGCCATCCGAAGCGGAGTCTCCAGGGTGCATATTCTGGATGGGAGAATTCCCCACTGTCTGCTGCTTGAAATCTTCACAAACAAAGGAATTGGAACTGCGATTTTTGAAGCCGGGGAGGAGAGGTTCTATCATGCCGAATAAACAGGAATATATAAACCAGGCGGAGCACAGCTTTTATAAAACCTATAACCGGTTTCCCGTGGTATTCGACCATGGGGACGGCGTGAAGCTCTATGACACGGACGGCAGCGAATACCTGGATTTCGGAGCGGGGATTGCCGTCATGGGTCTGGGCTACAACAACCGGGAATTAAACGAAGCCATGAAAACTCAGGTGGACCGTCTGCTGCACACCTCTAATTTGTTTTATAATGCGCCGTCTGTCGATGCTGCAGGAAAGCTGCTTAAGGCCTCCGGCATGGACCGGGTATTTTTTACCAACAGCGGGACGGAAGCCATTGAAGGAGCCTTAAAGATTGCCAGACGGTACGCTTACGACAAGGATCCGGGAGGTGTCCACAATATCATTGCCATGAAACATTCCTTCCACGGGAGAAGTCTGGGAGCCCTGTCTGTGACAGGAAATGACCACTACCAGACCCCGTTCCAGCCCCTGCTTCCGGGTGTAAGGTTTGCCGATTTTAATGATCTGGACAGTGTGAAGGCGCTGACGGACGAGAATACCTGCGCGGTGATTATGGAGACAGTTCAGGGAGAAGGAGGTATATACCCGGCGACGGAGGAATTCCTAAAGGGTGTGAGAGATCTGTGTACCCGGCAGGATGCGCTGCTGATTCTGGATGAAATCCAGTGCGGCATGGGGAGAACCGGTGACATGTTCGCCTGGCAGGGCTACGGTGTAAAACCGGATGTTATGACTGCTGCCAAGGCGCTGGGCAACGGGGTTCCCATCGGCGCGTTTCTGGCCTGCGGCAGGGCGTCTGAGGCGATGGTTCCCGGGGACCACGGAACTACCTACGGCGGCAATCCCTTTGTGTGTGCGGCAGCCGCCAAGGTGCTGGATATTTTTGAGAGGGATAACATTGCCGGCCATGCCGGAGAGATGGGGCTTTATCTCTGGAAGAAGCTGGACGAGGTGACCGAGGCCTGCGGCTGTGTGACGGGACACAGAGGAAAGGGACTGATACAGGGGCTTGAGTTTCGTATACCGGTGGCGCCCATTGTGAGCCACGGGCTGCTGGAGGAAAAGCTGGTGCTGATTAGCGCAGGAACCAATGTGATCCGGTTCGTTCCGCCGCTGGTAATCGGAAAAGCGGATATTGACGAGATGGCCGAAAGGCTGAAGCGGTCTGTCCTGGCAGTCAGGAAGAAGGTATAAGAAAATTTGTAAAATCGCGGCCTGGAGCCGGAATAGAAACCATGGTTTCTATTCCGGCTCCAGGCCGTTGACCGTTGCGGCAGGTGTTTTCTATGATGCAATTTCTCCTGAAACGTGATATAATAAACTCCAAATATGCTGATAATCCAGATGGAAAAAACTAATCTGGGATTTTACAGTGATAGAGGAATGGAGGAAGTTATGACAGCCGACACTACAATAAACGAGTTTGTAACAACTCTGTCATCCAAGGCACCCGTACCGGGAGGCGGAGGTGCCAGCGCCTTAAGCGGAGCCCTGGCGGCATCCCTGGGCGGTATGGTGGCGAATCTGACTGTCGGAAAGAAAAAGTACGTGGATGTGGAGGAGCAGATGCGTAAACTTTTGGACAGAGCCGAAGCGCTCAGACAGGATTTTCTGGAGCTGGCGGATGCGGATGAAGCCGTGTTTACCCCATTGGCAGAGACCTACCGTATGCCCTCCGCGACAGAGACAGAGAAAGCAGTTAAGGCGGAGCGGTTAGAGAGGAACCTTTTAGAGGCCAGCCTGGTGCCGCTGAAGGTGATGGAGAAGTCTGTGGAGCTGATGGATATTCTGGAGGTTATGGCAGAGAGCGGAAGCCGTCTGGCCGTTTCTGATGCGGGAGTTGGCATCCAGTTTGCCAGAACCGCTCTGCTGGGAGCGGTTATGAATGTCTATATCAATACAAAATCCATGAAGAACCGGGAAAAGGCAGACCGGCTTGACGAGAGAGCCGGACAGCTGGTATTGGAGGGAACCCGGAGGGCGGATGAGATATATCAGACCGTTATGGAGGCGGTCAGATAGCGAAAGGTGGAAGTGTATGATTTTGTTAAAAGGAGCTGCGGTATCTGCCCGCCTGAAAGAGCAGGTTCAGGAAACCATGAGGGACTGGAAAGGTCCGGTTCCCACTCTGGCGATTGTACGGGTAGGTGAGAATCCGGATGATCTTTCCTACGAGCGGGGAGCCGTTAAAAAGCTGGAGGCCTTTGGCCTGAGGGCAGAGGTATATGCGTTTTCCGCGGATATCAGTGATGCCACATTTAAACAGGAATTTGACTGTATTAACAGGTCCTCTAAGATTCAGGGGATTCTGCTTTTAAGACCCCTTCCGGGGCAGATCAGGGAGGCGGATATAGAGAAGATGATTGATCCGGCCAAGGATTTGGACGGGATCTCCCCGGCCAATCTGGCGAAGGTATTTTCCGGCGATCCCACCGGCTTTTCGCCCTGCACAGCGGAGGCGGTTATGAAGGTTCTAAAGCATTATGAAATACCGGTTTCAGGCAGCCGGGTAACCGTGGTTGGCCGCAGCATGGTGGTGGGAAGACCGCTGTCCATGCTCCTTCTTAAGGAGAACGCGACAGTAACGATCTGTCATACCAGGACCAGGGATCTTGCAAAAACCTGCCGGCAGGCCGAGATTTTAGTGGCTGCGGCAGGCCGGGCGGGGATGATCGGAGAGGATTTTGTGGGAGATGGCGCGGTCGTTATCGACGTAGGCATCAATGTGGATTCGGAGGGCAGTCTCTGCGGGGATGTGGACAGTCCCTCCATTGAGAAAAAGGCCTCAAAGGCAACGCCGGTGCCGGGAGGAGTGGGGACCGTCACGACGGCAGTTCTGGCAGAGCATCTGATGCGGGCCGCTGTCAGTCAGTTGGAGGGAGTGAGGCTGGTATGAATGAAAAGGAAGCGTTTCTGATACTTGGAATTAATCTGACCAGGGATCAGGATGATATTAAGAAAGCATACCGGGAAAAGCTGGTTTCGGTGAATCCGGAGGATGACCCGGAAGGTTTTAAAAATCTCCGTCAGGCCTACGAGTCTGCCTGCGATTACGCCGGGAAAGAGGAGGCCCCAAAAGGACTGGCGGAGGACACCTCCCCGGTTGGTTTGTGGATGAAGGAGGTCGAGGAGAATTACCGTTCTATTTCCCATAGAACGGATGTGGAAAGCTGGCGGAGGCTGTTTGATGAGGATGTGTTTATCGACCTGGACACCAGCAATGTCTGCCGGGAGCGGCTTTTAGCTTTTTTAATGGATAATTTCCGCCTTACCGCCCAGGTTTGGACTTATTTTGACGAGGCCATGGGACTGAGGGAGGCGAAGGAGGAGCTTTACGAGCATTTTCCCAAGGATTTTGTGGATTATGTGGTACACCAGTGCAGCGGCGGTGAGTGGTTTCCCTACGACCTTCTGGAAGGGGAGGACGCCGCGGAGTACGATCTGTTTATCAGCCGCTTTTTTGAGATAAGCAGGAAGATGGAGAGCAGGGATGAAAGCGGGGTCGCACCGCTTTTTGAGCAAGTGGACACACTGGGAATCAGGCATCCTTACATGGAACTGGAGAGGGCAAGATTCCTAGAGCTGACCGGAAAGAAGGAAGAAGCGGAACAGCTGGCAGATCAGGTGATGGAGGAGCTTGGCGGCGAGGACGGCCGGGGCTGCTACATTACGGCTGCCGTCAAGTGGGAGAATGGCAGAAAGGACCAGGCGGCCCACTATTACGGGCTTCTTCTGAAGGAAACGCCGGATCACTATTATGCCAACAAGATGCTGGGACAGTATTACTATGAGAAGGAAGACTTAAAAAAAGCCAAGGAACACTGTATTGAGGCCATAAAGATAAGCCATGATTCGGAGCTGGATGAACTGCTCCGGAAGATCAACTTAAAAGTCATGGATGATTACCGCGGGAAGCTGGAAAAGGATCCCGGTGATTTAAAAACCAGGCTGGAGCTGGGCTGGTGTTATCTGCAGAATGAAGATTATACCAAAGGAATTACCCTGGTGAGAGAGGGGAAGCCGGACGAGTCCGCAGGGGAGGAGTACTATAATCTTCTCGGCAAGCTTTACTATGCCCAGAAGCTGCCGGATAAGGCGGAGGCTCATATAAAAAAATGGCTGGAATATCTGGAAAAACAGGATCCCCAGACCGACAAGGAAAAGTCGGATAGGACCAGGCGCTTTGGAACAGCCCATTCGATTTTAGCCCAGATATACCGGGGGCGGGGTGAGAAGGACAAGAGCTGGTTTGAGAAGGCGCTGGAGGAGATCAACGCGGCGCTTGAATCTGCCGCAGGTGATTTCGGCTGCCGGATGGAGAAAGCCTACATAATCAGCGAGATGGGGAACGATCAGGAGGCGGTGGATTTCTGTACAGAAATCCTTAAGGAGAACCCGTCGTATTTCCCGGCTATCGCGCTGAGGCAGGAGACGTATTCCAAGATGGGGAACGCCCACGGCGTAATCGGAGATTACTTTGAAGCCCTTTCCGTCTTTCCCGGTTTTCCGAAGGTTTATGAGCTGGCGGCCGAGGTCTATCTGGACTTCGGGCGCTATGATGATTTGGAGAAGGTACTTCAGACAGCCGCAGAGAATCAGGTCGAGAGTAATCTTCTGGATTTGCACAAGGGAAGAATGTTAAGGGCCAGGGCGAAGAATATGGAGGAGGGCCGCGAGGCGCTGCGGTATTTGATGGATTTGTCCCCCAGCTTTGACAGGCGCTCCGCCACCAACGAGGAGTGGAGCGAGCTGTACTGCGAGACGGCACTGTGCTTTGACAATCTGAGGGAACTGAAGGACGCCATTGAATTTATCAGACGCGCCATTAAAACCAATCGGAGAACCGGCGGCATTACTGGATTCTGGCAAATTTCCTGGAGGAAGACGGCAAATATAAGGAGGCCCGGAAGATTCTTCTGAAATACCAGAAGGAATGGGGTGACGGGGACGCCTTCCATTATCACATGGGCGAGAGTGAGTACTATTTGGGCGATATGAAAGCCGCTTTAAAGGAGTACCGGAAGGCTTTGGAGCTGAACCCAGACCATAACCGGGCCAACAGCCGGATTGTAGATATTTACACCAGCTGGCTGGAGGATGAGGCGGACCTTAAATACCTGGAGCTGGCCCTTCCCCACGCCAACCGGCAGCTGGAACTGAACGAGCAGGCTTTTTATTATATTGAGCGGGGGCTTTTGTATATGGCGGCCTGTGTCTGGGACAAGGCTCTGGATGACTTTCTTAAGGCGTCTGAGATGGAGCCGGACAATCTCTACGCTCACAACAATGCAGGCTGTGTTTACAAATATACGGCAGATTATGAGCATGCCGTGGAGGAATACGCCAAGGCAATCCGCATTATGGAAGACGGCGGCGGGGAGGCCGACACGCCTCTGCCCTACGGCAATATGGGCGATACCTGCGAGCGGATGGGGGATCTGGAACGGGCCTTTGAGTACTATGAGAAAAATGTTAAGAAGTTCCCCGATAATCGGTATAATTACAAGACTTTGGCGGAGCTGTGCCGGAAGATGAAGCGCTATGACGAGGCATTGTCCTTCTACCAGAAGGCCGACCGGGAGGACGGTGATTTCCAGGAGAATAAGGGCGATATAAAGATGGAGCAGGGGCAGGCGCAGGAGGCGCTGAAGGCTTACAGGAAGGCTTTGAAGGCCAAGGCAATGACGCAGAGCCATTACTATTTAAGCTGCGGAGAGGTCCAGCTGTATTTGAAAAGGAACTTCCTGTTTGCCGAGACAGCTCTGAAAAAGTCGGTCAGGACCGCTGAGAAAGAAACCTATGATTACCGGATGGCCGCTTTAGCTCTGGCAAAGCTTTACTTTATACGGGGCAAGGCCCCAAAGGCTGCGTACTATGCCAAGCTGTCCCTGAAAGATTATGAAACCGCCTTCCATGGGATCGATGCCTATTTAGACAATCTGTATTATCAGGCAATCAGATATTATCATATCGGCCTCCTGCATTATTTGGCGGGAGAGCCGGATAAAGCGGCGGAATACTTCGATGCCATGAGCCGGGTCCGCATGTGCAGGAAATGCAGCAACTGCAAGTGCTTTGAACTGCTGGTAGGGCAGGGGCTTCTGTGTATGAGCAGAGGGGAGAAGGAAAAGGCAAAAGGTTATTTTGAGGAGGCGCTTACGGTGGACCCAAATCAGGAGTTTACTTCCTATATGCTGGAGCAGCTGAGATAATGTTAGAGAGGATGACACAATTATGATAGTAGGGATTGACTTAGGAACAACCAACAGCCTTGTGGCCTGTTTTAAAGAGGGAGGGCCGGAGATTATCCCAAACCGGCTGGGGAAGCATTTGACCCCCTCGGTGGTCAGCGTAGATGAGAACGATCAGGTTTACGTTGGAGAGACAGCGCTGGAGAGACAGCTGCTGTATCCTGATACCGTGGCCTCGGCCTTTAAGCGGAATATGGGAAGTACCAGGGAATTCCGGCTGGGAAATAAAAAGTTTACCGCCGAGGAGCTGTCCTCTCTGGTCCTCCGGTCCCTGAAGGAGGACGCGCAAGTCTATCTGGGGGAACCGGTAACGGAGGCTGTCATCAGCGTTCCCGCGTACTTTGACGATAAAAGAAGAAAAGCCACCAAGCGGGCTGGAGAGATGGCCGGCTTTAAGGTGGAGCGGATTATCAGCGAGCCTACGGCCGCGGCGATTGCTTACGGTTTGTATGAAAAGACCAGAAACACAAAATTCCTTGTCTTTGATCTGGGGGGAGGAACCTTTGACGTTTCAATCCTGGAGCTGTTTGAAAATATTCTGGAGGTCAGGGCTGTCGCAGGGGATAACTACCTGGGGGGAGAGGATTTTACCGGGATTTTGGAAAAGCTGTTTATACAGGAAAAGGATCTGGACGCCGGTAAGCTGGACTTAAAAACTCTGGCCTACATCCACAAACAGGCGGAAAGCTGCAAAAAGCGTTTGTCCGAGAGCAGGGAGACGCTTATGCGCTGTATGGTGGATGGCAGCGAGCTGGAGATGAAATTTGACTATGGGGACTATTCCAAAGCCTGCGAACCTCTGCTGGAGCGGATCCGCAAGCCTGTCCAGAGAAGTCTCGCGGATGCCCATATCAGACTGCCGGATATCGACGTGATTGTGCTGGTGGGCGGAGGAACCAGACTTCAGATTGTCAGAGACTTTATTATCAAACTCTTTAAAAAATTCCCGGACACCAGCGTGAATCCCGATGAGGCTGTGGCTTTGGGAGCGGCGCTTCAGGCTGCGATGAAGGAGAGAAACCAGGCGGTTAAGGAGGTCATCCTGACGGATGTCTGTTCCTTTACTCTGGGCACCGAGGTTGTGGTGGAGAGAGCGGGCGGTTACTTTGAGGCCGGTCATTTCTGCCCGATTATCGAGCGGAATACGGTGATCCCGGCCAGCCGGACAGAGCGGTTTTACACGGTCCGGGATGATCAGACAAAGATTACGATCAATGTCCTTCAGGGAGAAAGCCGGTTTGCGGACAACAATCTGCTTTTAGGGGAGATGATCCTGACTGTGCCAAAAGGCCCGGCCGGAAAGGAGAGCGTGGATGTCACCTACACCTATGACATTAACTCGATTCTGGAGGTGGAGGCGGAAATCATTTCCACTGGGGAGAAGAAAAAGCAGATCATCAAGGGTAAGGATAACGATATGACGGATGTGGAGATCGAGGAGCGGCTGCAGGAGCTGTCCTACTTAAAGATCTCCCCCAGGGAAAAGGAAGAAAACAAGCTGCTGCTGCTGCGCGGGGAGCGGATTTTTGAGGAGAGCACAGGGGATGGCAGAATGGAGCTGGAACTGTATCTGCGCCGGTTTGAGGAGGCTTTGGACTCCAGGGACCATGTGAAAATTGAGAAGGCAAAGGGGGAGCTGCGGGAGAAAATGCGGGAGATCGAGGAGATCTGACACCATTAAGGAGACATCATGAAACTATTAGCGAGTGATTACGACGGAACCTTTTATACGGATGAGGAGCAGGCCCGCAGAAATACGGCGGCGGTAAACCGGTGGAGAGCAGCCGGCAACCGGTTTGGATTTGTGACCGGCAGGGCCTTAAACATGATTCTGGCTCCGGTTATGAAACTGGGTATTCCCTTTGATTTTCTGATCTGCAACAACGGAACGACGATTTACGACGGGAATCTGCGGATGGTGGGCACCGGCTGGATTCCTTCCCAATGCTGTGTGGAACTGACAGACCTGCCGTCTATGCAAAAAGCCCTTCATTTTTTTTCATTAAGCCGGAGGGCGGCTATGCGGTGGTGCTGTCAAAGGAGTCCTGGGCCGGCAGCGCGGAATATGAGATGAAGCGGCAGGAATCTATAAAAACGTGGAAGAATTAATCGAAGACCATATAAAAAATGATGTAAAGAAGGTGTGCGTATGAACAAAAACTGCTGTATCACCATTGAACGCCAGTATGGAAGCGGAGGCAGGGAGGTGGCCCGGATTCTGTCAGAACGTCTTGGAATTCCCTGTTATGGGCGGGAGCTGCTGGCGATAACGGCCGCAGCCAACGGCATCGATATCGGGGAGCTTAAAAAGCTGGACGAAAAGCGGACCGGAAGCCTGCTTCACGATCTGGTGCTGTATGCGTTCAGATTTCAGAACTATAATAAGATGCAGGAGCCATTTGATATCAATAAGGAGGTCAACGCCACCATCCGCGGTCTGGCTGAAAAAGGTCCCTGCGTGTTTGTGGGCAGGTGCGCTGATTTCGCGCTGGAAGGCGTGTGCGATACCCTTAAGCTGTTCCTCTACGCCTCCTCTGAGGAGAAGCGCAGAAACCGGATCTGCCAGGTAGACCACATAGCGCCTGAGAACGCGGAGGGAGAGCTTCGCAAAAAGGACATCCAGAGAGGCGATTACTACCATTATTTTACCGGCCGCAATTGGGGAGACATGGAAAACTATGACGCCTGCCTTAACACCTCTCTGTTTGGCTATGAGGGCTGCGCAAAGCTGATTATGAAAATGTTCCGCCCGGATTAGCAGGCATAAGATATTGCCTGGGAGTAAGCTGAAATTAATAGAGATGCTGTAAAACAGCTGGCTTTGGAAGCCCTGGTCATGCTGTTTTGCGGTGTCTCTGTTTTTTTGGAAAAAACCAGCGGCCTATGATTGTGAATTGGCTGAATCATGGCGGAGCCCGGGGCTGTATTTTTGTGAAAAATATACGGGTTGATTTTTGCCGCAGAAATGAATATAATATTTGTAATCACAATAGTTGCAAAAGACAACAGTTGTTAAACACATCAGTATAGGAGGCGGGGATGGTACAGGAAATATCAACAATGATCGAGAAAAGCAAACGGCGGTTTCTGTGTATTAAATTTAAAGCCTGCGGTTTTTCGTTTACCGAGGGCATTGTGCTGCTGGTCACCGTGTACAGCGGCTGCGGCAACCAGGACGCCATCGCCGGATTTTCCGGGATCGATAAATACCAGACAGCCAAGGTGCTGGCGGCCATGGAGGAGCGCTGCCTTGTCAGGAGAGTGGTGAACCAGGAGAATAAACGGGAGAAGCTGGTGCGTCTGACGGAGGCAGGCCGAGAGGCGGCCGAAACTCTGAAAGAGATTGTGGAGCAGTGGGAGAAAATTATCTTCAGCGGGATCACAAAGGAGGAGGAGTACGCAATGGAACAGGTGATGGCCAAGATTGTGGGAAACATAAGGGAATATGAAAAAAATGTTGGAAGGGAGAAGCTTTAACAGTCATGAAAATTGAAAAATCCGGGAAGAAAATCATAGGAGCGGCCGCGGCGGCTGTGTGTATCCTAGTTCTGGTCCTGATTGTGGGACACGTAACGGGGGATGACCTTTTATTTAAAAATAAAAAGAATCTGGTAGTGCAGTCATACATTACCATGGATGAGAGTAATATCAATGCCCTGACAGGAGGGCAGATAGAGGAAGTGCTGGCGGAGGAAGGGGAGCTGGTGAAGAAAGGGCAGGAGCTGGTAAGGCTGGACAGCGACACGCTCAACGCCCAGAGAGACCAGGCCCAGGCGGCGCTGGCCCAGGCTCAGGCCTCCTATCAGAGTCTGCTTAACGGAGCCACCCAGGAGCAGATGAAGCAGCTTGAGCTGGCTGTGCGGATTGCCCAGTCCAGTTTGGACACCGCCCGGGCCTCCAGTGACAGATTAAACGCAGACTACCAGAGGACGCTGGCATTAGTTCCCATAGGGGCAGTCTCCGATTCTGACCTGGAGGCCCAGAAGGCCTCTCTGGTCTCCGCCCAGTCGTCCATGGAAAGCGCCCGGTCCAATCTGGAGATTTCCAAGAGCAAGCTTCTGGAGGCCCAAAACGGAGCCACCCAGGAGCAGATCGCCCAGGCACAGGCAGGGGTGGACCAGGCACAGGCGGCATTGAAGCAGATGGATACCACCCTGGAGAAGTGTGTTCTGACCGCCCCGGTGGACGGTCTGGTGACGACGGTCAACGTAAAGGCCGGTGACGTGGTGTCTTCGGGGCTTCCGGCGGTGGTTGTAGCCGATATTTATAATCCCTATATTACCTGCGACGTGGATGAAATGAAGCTGCCCAGGGTGAAGCTGGATCAGGATGTGGACATTTCCCTGGCCGCCCTTGGAAAAGGAAGGTACAAGGGAAGGGTTGTGAGAATTAACAAGGAGGCGGACTTTGCCACAAAAAAGGCCTCCAATGAAGCGGACTGGGATATCCTTACCTATGGAATTAAAGTGACCTTTGACGATCTGACAGAACTTCAGGATGAGCTGCGCTCTGGTATGACAGCCTATGTTGACTTTGGAAAGTGATGTGGTGGAACATGAGAGACTGGATGAAAAAGGCAGGCAGCCTGGCGGCAGCCATGAAAAAACGGTACATAACAATCCCAATGCTGATTCTGCTTTTGGCCCCAACCGTTCTGAGCCTGCTTATGGGAGCTGAATTCATCCATCTGCCCTTCCAGAAGGTGCCAACGGTCATTGTAAACCATGACCATTCCGAGACTGTCCAGGGGCTGATTCAGATGATTACAGAAAACAGGACTTTTGATATCATTTCCTGTACGGATGACGAGGGAGAATTAAAGGATGCGTTTTATTACAATAAGGCTCTGGCCGGGATTGTAATACCGGAACATTTTTCGGAGGATCTGCTTAACGGCCGGGAAGCGAAGATTATGATTTTTAACGACGGGGCTCTGTCCACAGTGGCCAGCGGCATGAGGGGAACCATAGCGGAGGCTCTGGGAACCATTAAAAGTGGTTATATTATGAAGCTGGCCGAGGGTAAGGGGATGTCCCCCCAGGCGGCCCGAAATATGATCGCTCCTATGGGATATGTGACCAAGGTGGTCAGCAACCCAAGCAAAAATGTGGCCTACATGATGATGCAGGGAATTCTGCTTACGATTGTACAGATTGGAGCAGGCTGTGTGGGAGCGTGCGTCTGTGAGCGGCTGAGCTTTGGGCGGCTGATAAAAAAGGCGGGATTTATAACAGGCATCTCCTGTATCTCTGCGCTTGGGTGTATCGTAACCCAAACCCTCTGCTTTGGTTTTCCTTATAAAAGCTGGCCCTGGGCCGGGATTTTAATGACCGTACTGACCTGTTTCGGGATTACACTTTTTGGAATGCTTCAGAACCTGGGGACGAAAGGAAACTGCGAGGAGGCGGTGCAGAAGTGCAGCATCATCAGCTTTACCATGCTGCTTGCGGGCTACACGTTTCCGGTTATCTCGATGCCCTGGCCGTGTAAAATTATTACCTGGTTTATGCCCAATACTCATTATATCGTGCCTCTGCGGGATATGTCCCTGGTGGAGCGAAGTTTTATGAGCCAGGCCCACCATATTGTATGGCTGGCGGGCTTCTGCCTGGTTATGGTGCTGGCGCTGGCTAAGAAATTTCAGAGCGTTACCGGGATCGCGGTTTTGGGCCGGATAAGGGAAAAAGGGGGCGGCGTTTCAGGCAGGCTGCCGGCAGACCAGGAAGCGGAGGCGGCCGGATTATGATAAAAGAAATATGGAAAGAAGAAAAAAATACAGTGATTGGTCTGCTTATATCGGTCCTGGCTGGTATGCTATTGATTACAACCATATGGAAAAACGACTACACAGAGGATGTTCCCTTTGGAATCCTGGATGAGGACGGATCATCTCTGTCCCAGTCGATTGTAAAGCAGTTCGGCATCAATCCCACCCTGGACGTTGTGTACTACGCAGATTCCGAGCAGGATTTAAAGCAGGCCATTCTGGACAAAAGGATCGAAGCAGGAGTTATGATTCCCAGGAATTTCAGCCGGGATATGTCTCTGAAAAAATCTCCCCAGGCGGTCATATTCGCGGACTGCTCCAATATTATCACAGGAGGCGGGGCGGTGGGAGCCGCCTCCGGCGTGCTTGGAACCATGAGCGCCGGTATGCAGCTGAAAATGCTGGAGGGCAGCGATTTCTATCCTTCCGCGGCGCAGAGCAGCCTGGGGACCTTTACTTATGTGGACAGAACTCTCTATGAGCCTCAGGGCGACTATATCAGGAAAATGAGTTACCTTCTGGTGCCGTCCATCACCATGCAGACGTTCCTCATATCCTTTTTCATCCCGCTTATGATCCGCAAGCGGAAAGCCCTGGCTTTTGCCCCTCCCGAAAAAAGGAGAGAGGAGCTGAAGGATGGGATTATCAGAACCGCCATCGTGGCGGGGGGCGCGGTGGTGACTCAGTTTGCGGCACTGTGTGTGGTGGGATTGTATAAAAATCTTCCCCTGCGGGGAGAGCTTGGACTCTACCTGTTCAGCACAATCATCTTTATGCTGGCGGCGGTGGCCTTTGGGGTCGCGCTTGGCTCCTTCACAAAACGGCTGGCCTGTTTTGCCCAGCTTTACATGATGTGCAGCAATCTGATTATATTTACCTCCGGGCTTATTTTTCCTTATTACCTGATGCCCAAATGGATCAGCGCTGCCTCCAGGATTTTTTCTCCCATCGCCAATATCGCCATAGAATTAAAGGCTGTGAACTTAAAAGGCATCGGCTGGGACGCCGCCTGGCCCCAGCTGGCGGGAACCGTCTGTTATACGGTGTTCTGGCTCGCGGCGGGAGGCGCGCTCTATGCCTGGAGCATCCGGCGGGAGCGGAGACAGGGAGAGCCTCCGGTCTGAAATGATTACAATAAAATAACGGGTTTATAAAAGCTGCCGGCTGACAGAGCACATACTCTGGGCCGGCAGCTTTCGTGTGGCAGAATTATTTTCTGTCTGCTCCCCTCCGGCAGCCATATTTATACAATCTTTAATATTTAAGGCAAAGGATGCATGGCATTTTAACATGCCTTTTTGCTATGGTATAAAAATGGATTACTGCGTTGTCAGAAACAGGAGGATTGCGTGAAGTGCTAGAGAAAGTATTAGTGATTGAAGGTGACGCCCAGGTACGCCGGTTTATGGCCTCGTTTTTAGAAAACTGCAAATACCAGTGTACGCTGACGGACAGAGGAAGAATCGGCTTGTCTTTGTTTGGCAAAACACCGCCGGATATGCTTATTCTCGATATGGGGCTGAAGGACTGCAACAGCATGGAGCTTCTGAAAAAAATCCGCAGTGTATCGGATATACCGATTATCGCGACAGCCTTTAAAAAGGGGCTGGATGATAAGAGCATTGTCAACACCCTGGAGAGCGGAGCAGACGACTATATTATAAAACCGTTCAATGAAGGGGAGTTTCTGGCAAGAATGAGGGTACGGTTTCGCAGAGCCGCTCCGGCCGGCCGGAAGAAGGAAGAAGACCGTATTTTCCAGATGGATTACCTGGCGGTGGATTTTAACAAGGTCCGGGTGACGGTCCGCGGACAGACAGTTCATTTTACGCCTACAGAATACCGGCTTTTAACGCTTTTAATTAAAAACAGGGGGTATGTGCTGACATACGGACACATAGGCTTTGAGCTGTGGGGAGAAAATTTTGTGGAGGATGACCGGAAGGTAAGAGTTTACATAAACGCAATCAGAAAAAAAATCGGAGATCATATTCAGAATCCCCGTTTTATATTTACGGCGGCTGGCAGCGGATATAGATTTGCTTCCCACTAATATTAATAGAAAATTTATACTACAGCAGGGAATCGTATTGGAAAGTTTATATGGAGTGATGCTACAATATAAAAACTGCTGCATAACAAAAAGGAGGAGGAAATATGATGGACTTATTCATGGTTGGGACCATTCTGGTAAGCTGTGTGCTTATGAAGCTGTTTGCGGACTGGTGCGAATCACAGGTCGAACCGAAGGAAAAAAAATAGGCAGTCTGGGTATGTAGTGAATTGGACAAACAAAGGAGTGGACAAAAAATATGGTAATTTTGGGTATTATCATTGTGGGATTAGCGGCGTATCTCGTATATGCGCTTGTACATCCTGAAAAGCTGTAAAAGAGATGTTTGTTAGGAGGAAAAGAAATGTTTCAGATATTGATGACGCTGCTGCTGTATATGGTTCTGGTAATTCCGATTGGCATTTATCTTTACCATGTGGCAACAAAGCAGAAGACCTTTGCCGATCCTGTTTTTGACAGAGTTGACAATGTGATTTACAAGGTTTGCCGGATCGGCCGGGAAGGTATGAACTGGAAGGTCTACGTGTTAAACCTGATTATGACCAATGCGGTCATGATTCTTATCGGCTACGCAGTTTTAAGACTTCAGGGTCTTTTATTTTTAAATCCCAATGGTATTGACGGGATGGAGGCAACGCTCTCCTATAATACAATTATTTCATTTATGACAAATACAAACCTGCAGCATTATTCAGGTGAGTCAGGCCTATCCTATTTAAGCCAGGTGGCGGTTATTATCTTTATGATGTTTACCTCTGCGGCCACAGGGTATTCAGCCTGTATGGCATTCTGCCGGGGAATGTCCGGGAAACCCATGGGGAATTTTTACGAGGATATGGTGAGGAATACAACCCGCATCCTGATCCCGATTTCCTTTATCGTGGCGCTGATTCTGATCTGGCAGGGAACGCCTCAGAATTTCCAGGCAAACTTTACGGTACATACGCTGGAAGGAAAACTGCAGGATATCGCTACGGGTCCTATCGCAGCCCTTGAGTCCATCAAGCATGTGGGTACCAACGGAGGCGGCTTCCTGGGAGCCAATTCATCCACGCCTCTGGAAAATCCGACGATCATAAGCAACGTGGCGGAGTTGTATTCTATGATGATTCTGCCTGGAGCCTGTGTTATCGCTTTTGGACATATGATTGCCGATAGGCGCAAAGAACAGGGAAAGAAAAGGATTTTCGGCAGACAGGGCAGAACCGTGTTCGCGGCAATGGCCATTATCTTTGTGATCGGCATCACCGTCTGCTACTTTTCGGAAAAAGCCGGCAACCCGGTTCTGGCAGGCGTTGGCCTGAATCAGAGCATGGGTTCCTATGAGGGAAAAGAGATCCGGTTCGGAATTGCGCAGTCGGCTCTGTTTACCACCACGACCACGTCCTTTACCACCGGTACGGTCAACAATATGCACGATACCCTGACTCCTCTGGGCGGCATGGTGCCGCTGCTCCACATGATGCTTAACTGTGTGTTCGGAGGAAAGGGCGTAGGGCTGATGAACATGGTCATGTACGTGATCCTCACTGTGTTTATATGCGGTCTGATGATCGGGCGTACGCCGGAATATCTTGGTAAAAAAATTGAGGGCCGGGAGATGAAATTAGTGGCGATATGCCTGATTATTCATCCTCTTTTAATCCTTGGCTTCTCTGCGCTTGCTGTCTCCACGTCAGGAGGCCTGGAGGGTATTACCAATCCCGGCTTCCATGGATTGTCACAGGTGCTGTATGAATACAGTTCCTCCGCCGCGAACAATGGCTCTGGTTTTGAGGGCCTTGCGGATAACTCTGTGTTCTGGAATATTACGGCAGGCCTTGCCATGTATTTTGGCCGTTTCCCGGCGATCATACTGCAGCTGGCAATCGCGGGAAGTATTTTCGCGAAGCGCAGGGTTAATGAGACTATTGGCACCCTTAGAACGGATAATGTGATATTTACTTTAATTCTTGTATTTATAGTATATATTTTCGCGGCATTGACGTTCTTTCCGGCACTTGCTTTAGGACCTATCGCAGAGCATCTGACGGTTTGGTTTCCGGGATTGAGTTAAATTTAGGAGGCAATATCAAATGTCAAAGAAGAAACAGCAGACGACAAAGTTTATTACGAAAGATATATTAAAAAGCTCTGTTATCGGAGCTTTCCAGAAGCTTGATCCCAGATATATGATTAAAAATCCTGTCATGTTTGTGGTTGAAATCGGCTCGATTATTACCCTGCTTTTATGCTTTATCCCGAACCTGTTTGGAGACGTTAAGGCGCTGGGAGACAGCTTTCCAATTGCTTCGCTGAGGACCTACAATATCATTGTTACGCTGATCCTTTTCGTAACCGTTTTATTTGCCAACTTTGCCGAGTCTGTGGCAGAGGGCAGAGGCAAGGCCCAGGCTGAGACGCTTAAAAAAACAAAGAAAGATACCATTGCTCATCTGATCGGGGCGGACGGCTCTGAAAAAGATGTGTCTGCCTCCGAGCTGAAAAAGGGAGACGTGGTAATCGTAAGAATTAATGAATTGATCCCCAATGACGGGGAGGTGATTGAAGGAATTGCTTCCGTGGACGAATCGGCAATAACCGGCGAGTCGGCTCCGGTTACCCGTGAGGCGGGCGGCGATTTTTCTTCTGTCACAGGAGGAACCACAGTGGTTTCCGACTGGCTGAAGATACGGATCGCGGCAGAACCGGGAGATTCCTTCTTGGACAAGATGATCGCCCTGGTGGAGGGTGCGTCAAGGCAGAAAACGCCCAACGAGATCGCGCTTAACACACTGTTAGTCGGGCTGACGATTATTTTCCTGATTGTCATTGTCTGCCTGTACCCGTTCGCCGTTTACTCGGGAGTTTATATTCCCATCGCCACCCTGATCGCGCTGATGGTCTGTCTGATTCCCACCACCATCGGGGGTCTGCTTTCCGCCATAGGAATTGCGGGTATGGACCGCGTTACCAGATTTAATGTAATTGCGATGTCCGGAAAGGCAGTGGAAGCCTGCGGCGACGTAGACACCATGATTCTGGACAAGACAGGCACGATCACCTTTGGCAACCGTCTGGCGGCAGATTTTTATCCGGTTTCCGGCGTGGACAAAAAGGAGTTAATTGATCTTGCGGTGCTGACCTCCCTGGAGGATTCCACCCCGGAGGGCAAATCCATTGTCAGTCTGGGAAAAGAGATGGGAAGCACTGTCTCGGGGTCTGAGACCGGCAATATGAATTTTGTGGAATTTACGGCCCAGACTAAAATGTCGGGCGTGGATTTAGAGAACGGTTCCAGGATCCGCAAGGGAGCCGGGGAAGCGATTAAAGAGTTTGTGCAGAGTCTGGGAGGGAGTATTCCTGAGGATCTGGATAAACGGGTGGAGGAAATCTCGAAACTGGGAGGCACTCCTCTGACCGTCTGTCTGGACGGCAGAATTTATGGGGTCATTTACTTAAAGGACACGGTAAAACCGGGACTTGTCGAGCGATTTGCAAGGCTCAGGGAGATTGGAATTAAGACGGTTATGTGTACGGGAGACAATCCCCTGACCGCCGCGACCATCGCGAAGGAAGCCGGAGTGGACGGATTTATCGCTGAGTGCAGGCCGGAAGACAAGATCACGGAGATTAAAAAGGAGCAGGCAGAGGGCAAGATTGTAGCCATGACAGGCGACGGAACCAATGACGCGCCCGCGCTGGCCCAGGCCGATGTGGGTCTTGCCATGAATTCGGGCACCCAGGCGGCCAAGGAGGCCGCCAACATGGTGGATCTGGATTCTGATCCGACGAAAATTCTGGAGGTTGTGGAAATTGGAAAGCAGCTTCTGATTACAAGAGGATCCCTGACTACATTTTCCATTGCCAATGATGTGGCGAAATACTTCGCGATTATCCCCGCCATGTTCCAGCTGGTTATTCCCCAGATGAACATGCTGAATATTATGAAACTTACAACGCCCTACAGCGCGATCCTTTCCGCCCTTATTTTTAACGCGATTATTATTCCCAGTCTGATTCCGATTGCTATGCGGGGAGTCAAGTACAAACCTATGCGCTCTGAAAAGATGCTGCTTAAAAACATGGGAATTTATGGGGTGGGCGGCGTGATCGTTCCCTTTATCGGAATCAAAATCATTGACATGCTGGTGGCTCCTATGCTGGCGATGTTAGGATTATAATCTGCAGGCGTACAGGATGTCTGAAGGAGATAAATATGAAATCATTTATAAAATATTTTAAAAGCGCGGTTATATGTTCCCTGGTCCTGGGTGTACTGTGCTGTATCGTATATCCGGCAATTTTGACGCTGGCAGGACAGGTGCTTTTTCCAAAGCAGGCCAACGGAAATCTGATTTCCGTGACCGTGAATGGAGAGAAGCAGATGGTAGGCTCGGCCCTGGTGGGGCAGCAGTTTGAGGATCCCAGATATTTTAAGGGCAGAGTGTCTTCCGTAAACTATAACTGTTATACAGAGGAAGAAAAGGCGGACGGCAGCTATGGAGGCGTGTCTTCCGGTTCCTTTAACTATGGCAACTCCAACCCGGACTTAAAGGCGCGGGTGGAGGAGGATCTGGCGGCCTGGATGGAAGCCCATCCGGGTGTAAAGCAGGAGGATATTCCCTCGGATCTTCTGACTGCTTCCGGTTCCGGCTTAGACCCTCATATCACAGTTCAGGGCGCGAGAGTCCAGACAGAGACAATATCCGCCGCTTCCGGACTGAGCGAAGAAGAATTGTCCGCGATTATTGACAAGAATACAACCGGAAAGACTCTGGGAATATTTGGAGAGGAAACGGTCAATGTACTGGGCTGCAATCTGGATATAGCGGAAGCCTTAGGTGTCATAACAAGAGAATAAAAAGATGGATTAAAACACGTTGGAGCCGCCGCTTCTGCCTGACCGCAGAAGGGCGGCTCCATTTTTAATAATCTGTCCGCCGCGTGGCTGCCAAAGCAGAATAAAATTCCTGATTTTGTGAAACCTATAATAAAAGAACAGGATATGGAGGTTTTTATGATCGGTTTTATTATTGCGTTGGTATCGGGAGCCCTGATGAGCGTTCAGGGCGTTTTTAACACGGAGGTGACGAAACAGACGAGCGTGTGGGTGGCGGCAGGCTGGGTTCAGCTTACCGCATTTGTTACCTGCGCCGCAATCTGGCTGTTTACCGGGAGGGAAAGCGTAACCGGGCTCATGTCGGTGCAGCCGAAATTTATGCTGCTTGGAGGAATCATGGGCGCGCTGATTACCTATACGGTTATTAAAAGTATGAGCGCCCTGGGGCCGGCTAAGGCAGCCCTTCTGATTGTGGTTGCTCAGATTCTGGTCGCTTACGGGATCGAACTCTTTGGGCTGTTTGGCGTGGAAAAAGCCGGGTTTGAGTGGAGAAAAGCCATCGGAGCCGTGGTGGCGATTGTGGGAATTGTGATATTTGGATAAATGTGAAATTGTGCTTGTATTTCCTCCTCCCTTTATGTAAAATAATATAATACGGACTGAATATGGGATTCTTCTGAAAGCGGAGGAATACCATGAAGAAAATAAAAAAGATAAAGATATTTTTGGCTGCCGCGTGTCTGCTGGCTGCAGGCATGTGTTATGTGGTCCTGGGCCCTTCTGGGGAGACGAAGATTCGGCTGTCGGATTTAGAGGGACAAAAGGAGAGCCGGTCAGGCGCCGCCGTGGAAGAAACCGGGGGGCCGGGACAAGATATCCCGGAGACGGCGGTTTCGGGGGGAGAAGCACGGACCTGGGAAAGCCAGACAGAGACTCCCATGTATATTTATATCTGCGGGGAAGTGGCCGTTCCGGGAGTCTATGAATTCCCGGAGGGAAGCCGGGTGTTTCAGGCGGTGGAAAAGGCCGGCGGTTTTACCGGGGAGGCGGCGCCGGAGTACCTTAA
>JARCFY010000373.1:0-24850 GCA_029233225.1 Lepidodactylus listeri | reverse complement strand
AAATGTATTCAGGTCCGGATACAGATACATGTCGGATTCTTCTGCTCTGGCAAACCCTTCAATGGAAGAGCCGTCAAACATACACTGGTTATCCAGGACCTTTTCAAGCTGGCTTGCAGTGACCGCCACATTTTTCATGGTCCCGAATATATCGGTAAACTGAAGCCGGATAAATCCCACATCCTCTTCCTCCACCAATCTCAGAATGTCCTGCCTCGTATAATTTTTCATTTTTAAACCTCCTGTCCTTTCTATTGTAAGTAATACAGTTCTTCTCATTCACCGGATTGCGTATCCCCCGGAGGGTTTTTATTACATAGGAAGCACTTTCCTATGTAATAAAAAAGGACGTTCTCCTGTTAAGAAAACGCCCTTGTTTGCTTTCATTATATAGAGCACGCTCTATTTTGTCAATTACTAATATGACACTGCCGGTTAGTCTTCTTCGTCCAGCCAGTACTCCTCGTCCGGACCGCAGTAGACATCGCCGTTGTTATTGCCCACACTGATTCCCCGTTTTACCGGGGCCAGCATAAAGCCCTTTACCATACCAATCAATACACAGCACAGCAATATCAGCACCTTTTCTGCCGGTGTCCAATCCCTGCCTAAAAGCTCTTATATTCTCCCAAAGCTTCCTCATGTTCTTACCTCCTTATTCATCCTCACCTTATACTCCTGATACTTCTTCTATTATATGCTTTTTTATCCGCAATGAAAAGGGGAAATCTCATTGAAAAACCAATTTCTCTTTGCTAGAATAGATACAATACTAACCAAATGAAATAATAATCAGTAATAACCAGAAAACCGGAGGGATGATTATGGGAATCGCAATACCAATCGAGACAAGTGCAAGACATCTGCATATCAGCCGGTCAGACTTTGAACAGCTCTTCGGGCAGGCGCCTCCATGACGTTCAAGGCTGATTTAAGCCAGCCCGGCCAGTATGTGTGTGAAGAGCGGGTTACCATTAAGGGCGCAAAAGGTTCTTTTGAAAACATTGCCCTGCTTGGCCCTTTCCGGAAGGAAACCCAGGTGGAAATATCCATGACAGATTCCAGAAAGCTTGGAGTTCCGGGTGTTATCCGGCAATCCGGGGACACTGCCGGAACCCCGGGCTGTACATTGATTGGCCCGGAAGGTTCCGTCACCCTGGACCACGGTGTCATTGTAGCCAAACGGCATATCCACATGACACCGGTTCAGGCCCTACAGCTGAATGTAAAAGATAATGATGAGGTCTTTGTCATCATGGAGAGTTTTGAGCGGTCCCTGATTTTTGCTGATGTGGTGGTCCGTGTCAGCCCGGACTTTGCCCTTGCCATGCATGTGGATACCGATGAGGCCAACGCATTTGCCAGCGACAACCAGCCCACCGGCATGATATTAAAGCTCTTCGAAGGACGTACCTACAATCTCCGGAAATGGGCAGAGGAATTACAGAACGGCATCCACCGCCTGTAATTCCTCTGTCTTACAATCTTACGATTACAGCCTGGCTGTCAGCGTCTTAGCGGTGACACCCGGCTGCATGCCAAGTTTTCCTGAGAGCGTGCTGGTCATATCCTGGGGTGCATCAATTACCACGCTGATGATGGACACACCACGCTCCCTGTAGGGAATCCCCATCCGCCCTACAATATACTGCCGGAATTCATGCAGCAGGTCATTGACTGCTGCCACTGCCTCTTCCTCTCTGATCATAATACTGATCACTGATACTCGACTGTCCATGTTTCCCTCTTTTCCTCTGTATGCTAAAGCTGCCACGGTTCAGGCAGCACGCTGCCTGTTACTTCAGGCTGTCTGCAATCTGCTGTACGAATACTTCCAGATCCGCTTCCCGGTTTGATTTTAAAGTAGATTTCAGAGAAAGGATTTCCGGAAGTACGGTCATCTTTCATTTCCTCTAACTTCTTCACCATCTGTTTCCCGGAGGACGGCGCCCATGTTCCGTTTTCCAGCAGCGCCACGGTCCGCTTCTGAACTGAAAGTGCTTTCATATCATTTAAAAGCCCCTCCATCGGCGGGAAGATGCCCCCGTTATATGTCGGGCACGCAATCACCAGATGGCTGCAGCGGAAAATCTCCGCAATCATCTCTGAGACATGTGCAGAGGACACATCATATGCCGCAATATTGGTAATGCCCCTGTCTGCAAGCCGGCTTGCCAGTGCATTGACTGCCTCATCTGTATGACCATAAATGGAACCATAGAGAATGACTACTGCCTGTTCCTCCGGCTCATACCTGCTCCATTTATCATACTTGTCCACAAAATATGCAATATCGCTTCTCCAGATCGGGCCATGGAGAGGGCAGAGCATCTGAATGTCCATCTCTTTTGCTTTCTTCAGCAGATTCTGCACCTGGACACCGTATTTTCCCACAATATTGGCATAATACCTTCTTGCATCTGCCAGACGGTCCCTCTCAAAGTCCATCTCGTCATTAAAAATCCCGCCGTTCAGCGCCCAAAGGTTCCGAAGGCATCTGCCGTAAACAGCACTTTGTCTTTCTCATCATAACTGACCATAACTTCCGGCCAATGCACCATCGGCGCCATGACAAAATGAAGCGTATGTGACCCACACACAAGGGTATCCCCTTCCTTGACCAGCAGTACCCTGCCTGTCGTCTCAATATCAAAAAACTGTCCGATCATCTGAACGGTCTTCGTATTGGCCACCACCTGCATATCCGGGTATTTTCTCATCAGCTCTTCAATATTGGCACAATGATCCGGCTCCATATGCTGGACCACCAGATAATCAATCCCTCTTCCGTTCAGTACATAGTCCAGATTCTCATGGAACTGCCTTGTTGCAGAGGCATCCACTGTATCCATCAGAACAACTTTTCATCCATAATCAGATAGGAGTTATAGGAGACCCTCTTGGAATTGGAAATAAATTCTCAAAAAGCGCAAGGCGCCTGTCATTGCATCCTACCCACACAATATCTTCTGTTATTTTTCTTGTACTCTGCATGTAACCAACCTCCTGTCAAATCCTATATTTACAGGTATATCATTCCACAAATTGTGACCAGTGTCCAGTAAAATCCGTACTGTACTTTAAAAAGTACGCTTTCCGGGTTTCCCTGACTGTAGTCTTGCCTGTTCCGGCTGATTACATGCGAAAGCTCAGTGAATCTAAAAATCTTTATCCTCTATCCCGATCCCGGCTTCATCCGGACCATCCTCAAAACGGATTCCCCCGCCGTCCAGGAAATCTCCTACTTTGTCACAAACCAATATCCTATTAAAAACAAAAGTATAACACAACTGCCATTCCCAGCGTCTCCATGATTAAGCCCCCTTTATATTTTCAGCATAGCACTCAAAATATAAAGCTGGCATTATGACTGTTTTCCCTTGTATTAAGATTGTGTAAATGACCATTTCTATCTTTATACAATCTTAATGCGCCAGGACTTTCTTTAATTCTTTTTTAAAGGCCGCCCCTGTATAATAAGCATGATATAAATACAGAAGTACTTTGGTATCTCTGAGCTAACAATATAACGATGTCTGGGGGTAATCTTACGGAAACCATAACCGAAAGCTTCTTAAGCTTTCACCAATGAAAATCATATGCTGGGTTATTGTTTTATTATACTGGCCGGTGCTTTTCTGCTGACGCTTCCCGCTGCCTCTGCACAAGGAGAGCCAACCTCATTTTCCGATGCGTTTTTTACTGCCACATCTGCCACATGCGTCACCGGCCTCATCCGTTTTGATACCTACACCTACTGGTCCTTGTTTGGCCAGATTGTCATTTTAGCACTCATACAGACCGGTGGTATCGGATTTATGACTTTCGCCATAGCCATGGTATCCTTGACCAAACATAAAATCGGGCTTGCACCCCGTTACATTATGCAGAATTCGATTTCTGCCCCCCAGCTGGGCGGAATTATACGGATGACTAAGTTTATACTCCTGGGCACTCTTGTCATTGAACTTACAGGAACTATTTTGTTAAGCTTTCAGTTCTGTCCCCAATTTGGTCTGAAAAAGGGGCTGTGGTTTTCGGTATTCCACAGTATCTCTGCTTTCTGTAATGCCGGCTTTGACTTGATGGGCACGAAAGAGCCGTTTTCATCTTTGACCGGATATGCCGGAAACTGGTATATCAACGGAATCATCATGCTGCTGATCATCATCGGCGGACTGGGATTCTTTGTATGGAAAGACCTTGTAAACTGCCGCTTCCGGTTTCCCCGTCTCAGGCTCCACTCCAAGCTGGTGCTGTCGGTAACTGCCGGCCTGATTTTTTTCGGAGCCCTGTTCCTGTTCCTGTTTGAGAGAAGCACCCAGGCCTACCAGGACCAGTCTTTGAATCATCAGGTCCTCTATTCACTGTTCCAATCCGTAACTGCAAGAACTGCAGGATTTAATACCATTGATATCGGAGCCATGACACAATCCGGTCAGTTTCTGATGATATGTCTGATGCTGATCGGAGGCTCCACCGGTTCCACCGCAGGCGGAATTAAAACCACGACTTTTGCAGTCCTGGTCATGAGTATTGTGTCTACCGTCCAGAGGAAAAAGTATATGGAGGCCTATGGACGCAGAATTGAGGAAGGAATTTTCCGACCGTCAGCTGCGTGTTTATCATGTATCTGACACTCCTTTGCATCAGTTCCATGGTCATCTCTTCTATTGAAGATTTACCATTACTCACCACTTTGTTTGAGTGTGCATCGGCTCTCGGGACCGTGGGCTCTCCTTTGGTATCACTCCGGAAATCGGTGTCGTCTCTGAACACATCCTTTCATTTCTGATGTTGTTCGGAAGAGTCGGATCCATCACCATGCTGCTTGCCATCACATCCGAAAAGGTAAACATGGGGTCAAAATTACCGGTCGAAAAAATACAGGTTGGTTAATCATTTGGGAGGAATTAGATATGAAAACAATTTTAATTATCGGACTTGGCCGCTTGGAAGGCACATGGCCAGAAAATTCATTGAAGAAGGCAACGATGTCCTGGCAGTTGAGAAAGATGAGGAACGGGCCGAACAGGCTATGGATATTGTGAGAAATATTCAGATTGGGGACGCTGCTGATGAGCACTTTATCGAATCCATCGGAGTCAACCATTTTGACATCTGCGTGGTTGCGATTGGTGACAACTTCCAGAGTTCACTTCTGATTACAGTGCTGCTCAAAGATATGGGTGCCAAATTCGTCATTGCCCGGGCCAGCCGTGATGTATACCGGAAACTCCTTGTACGCAACGGCGCGGACCATGTGGTATACGCCGAGCGTGAGATGGCAGAACGGCTTGCGGTAAAATTCGGGGCCAAGACATTTTCGATTACATAGAGCTGACTCCGGAAACTGCAATTTATGAGATTGCCGTCCCTCCGGCCTGGTACGGAAAAAAGCATCATGGAGAAAGCCGTCCGTACCAAATACCACATCAGTATCCTGGCTACAAAGCAGGACGAAAAATCAACTCTCTTCCACCGGCCTCCCACGTCTTTTCACGCAACGAAACCCTGATGGTGATGGGAAATGCCAGAGATATCAAACCGCTGACCAGATAATCATTCAATCCTGAGCATTCGGTAGCCCACTCCAACGTGGGTCTGTATATACTGGGGATGTGTTGTGTCTGACTCTATTTTTTTACGCAGGGTGGCCATGAACACCCGCAGGGATGCCACATCATTGTCCCAGGCGCTTCCCCAGATTTCATTTGTTATATAAGTATGAGTCAGCACCTGCCACATTGCGGGAGAGCAGGCATAGAAGTTTGTATTCAATGGGGGTAAGGTGCAGTTCCTGTTCTTTCAGATATGCACATCCGCTGGCATAATCAACCCGTAAATCCCCATTTATAAAAACAGAAGAGGTCCCTTCCTGGGCATTCATATAGTTGAGCCTTCTAAGCGTCACCCGGAGCCTTGCAAGCAATTCCTCAACGGAAAAAGGTTTCGTCAGATAATCATCCGCCCCTGCATCCAGGGCATCGATTTTATCCCGGTCCTCACTCCTGCACTTAAGACAATTATCGGTGTTGTGGACCAGGACCTGATCTTTCTGATTACTTCCACACCGTCTATATCCGGCAGCCCCAGATCCAGAAGGATGATGTCCGGATTGTGGGAAGCTGATTCAATTACACCCTGCTGCCCGGTAACTGCTGTGTGGAATTTATAATCTGGGTTTCAAGAGTCGTCGCAATCAGATTCCTGACCGCTGTATCATCCTCCACGATTAAAATCAATGGTTTATTCATGCAAATCTGCCTCCTTCGCCGGTAATGTAAACCAAAATACTGTCCCGCATGGGTGATTATCCCCACGGCAATTTCCCCTCCATGTGCTGCCACAATGGATTTGCACAGAGATAACCCAAGTCCAAGGCTTCTGTGGCTGTCCGCAACACCAGAATGGATGGTATAGAACATATCAAATACTTTTTCCTTCGCTTCATCCGATATCCCTGGTCCGTCATCTGCCACCTCGACCAGGACACTTCCGTCTTTTTTACCGATGGTTATTAAGATATGGGAACCGGACGGTGTATACTTAATGGCATTGTCTACCAAATTTATCATAACCTGGATAATCAGCTTCGCGTCATTTTGGCAAGGATAAAATCAGCTTTTTGTACAACTTCAATCTGATGGTTCACACTATTCCTGTTTACATGGCGCAGGGCTTCTGTTACCACCTCTTCCATCAGTTCCATCTGTGTCCTCAGCTGAATCGTCCATTTTCAATCCGGGTAACTGCCAGCAGATTCTCCACCAGATTGATGAGCACATGGAATCATCATAGATATCAGTATAGAGTTCTTTCTTCTTTTCTTCTGTAAGCATGGTGCCGCTGTTCAGAAGAACCCCGCATTTCCTGAGATGCTGGTAAGGGGTGTTCGAAGGTCATGGGAAATGGACCTTAGAAGGTTGGCCCGCAGCTGTTCATTCTTCGCCTGTGCGGCCGCTTCCTCTTTCTTACGGCTGAACGCATCCTTTTCCAGCGCCAGCCCGCATTCACCGATCATTGACAGTACCAGGCTGTTCTCAAAGGAATCCATCTTCTCATCGTTCTGGGTCAGCCCTACGACTCCATAAACGGATTCCGTCCCGCGCACTGCCAGGTACAGGCATTTTGCATTCCCAAGTGTATTGGTAGTAGCTCCTGCATGTTTATTATGCAGGAATGTCCACTGGGCCACCGCCTGCTCATTTTCTGCAAGGATATCCTCACTTACCTCATCTCCCTGCTCACCTGTAAAAATCACGGGTGAGTCCAGCACTCTTTTCTTGTCATCCTCCGATACCGGATAGAACAGAATCGTTCTGTGAAGCAGCTTGACCAGCTGGCTGGCTGTCACTTTAATAATACCCTTTGTATCTTTTTCCTTCTGCAGCAGCTGGTTGGTCTCCAGAAGCACTTTCGTCCGGTAAGCGGTCTCCGCTGAGCGGATTGCCTGGCGCTTGATTTTTACTGCCAGTGAACTGGAGAGCAATGCTGCCAGGAACATAATGAGAAAGGTCACCGGATAACTTGGGTCGTAGGCATTCAATGTATACCTTGGCACAGTGAAAAAGAAATTAAATACAATGACACTGATCAGGGAAGAGACGATGCTGTATATCCGGCCTTCCGTGACAATGGCCGTAATCAATACTCCCAGCAGATAGACCATAATAATATTGGCTTCGCTGAATCCCGCATGCAGGAAAAACAGCCCCAGAGCAGTGGAACCTGCAAGGACCGCCAATGCTTTCAGGCAGTCTCTTACAGACAGCTTCTGATGCTGCCGGAAAGATGCCGGCTTTTTATACATGGGGGCTGCTTTATCGGGTATGATGTAGATATCCAGGTTAGGCGCACACTCGGTCAGCCTTTCCGCAAAAGACTGACGTCCCAAGAAAAGCCTGCGTTTTGTATTGCTTCTTCCTACTACAATTTTAGATACTCCCGCAGGTCTTGCATATGCCGCAATCTGAAAGGGGATATCCTCTCCGTATACGGTCTCAATCCTGGCACCGAACTGGGCCGCAATATGCATATTTTCTTCCAGGCGTCTTTTATCTTCTTTTGTCAGTTTCGTTGATTCGGAGGTCTCCACGTGCAGGGCCGTAAAGCTCCCTCTGAACGCCTTGCCATACGCGCTGCCGTCCGTATCAGTTTTGCGTTGGAAGGAGACGCAGAAAGGCATACCAGGATATGTTCATCCGTATAATACTCTCCGCCCGATGCCTGCTTTTCCGATTCAGACCGGGAATAAACCCTGTCCGCGCACCTGCGCAGCGCAATTTCCCTCAGAGCCGTCAGATTCTCCTCACTGAAAAAATGATTCAGAGCCTGGTCTGCCTGGTTGGGCCGGTATATTTTCCCTTCCTGCAGACGCTGTATCAGTTCTGAGGGCTCAATATCCACCAGCTCTACCTGGTCCGCATTATCAATATATGGTCAGGAATCCTCTCGTGCACAACAATCCCTGTGATGGAAGCCACAATATCATTCAGGCTCTCTATATGCTGCACATTGACTGTGGTATATACGTGAATACCAGCACTTAACAATTCCTTGATGTCCTGATAACGTTTGATATGGCGGCATCCCTCCACATTGGTATGTGCCAGTTCATCTACCAGAATCAGCTTCGGATGTCTTGCAAGGGCTGCATCCAGATCAAAATCCTGTACAGATATACCTTTGTACTTCATTTCAAGAGGAGGGATAAGCTCCAGACCATCCAAAAGCTTCATGGTTTCAGGCTTGTATGGGGTTCTATATAACCTGCCGCCACATCCACTCCTTTTTCGCCGCATCATGGGCAGCCTGCAGCATGGCATACGTCTTGCCCACCCCTGCCGCATATCGAAAAATATCTTCAGCTTCCTCTGCCCGGGTTATCCGCCTGTTCCCCTGCCCTTATTTTTTTCAGTATTTCTTCCGGTTTGGCTCGTTCCATGAATGCACCTCTAATTCTGTCATTTGCTTTTTGTATTATATCATGCCAAAGATTAGAATTGTATGATAGAAAGGGAAAATGATATAAAGATAGTATAAAGGGAGGATTTTTTGGGGAAGGGACGAAAGAAGGTATGGCCTGCCCTCTGCAGCGCACACGCTTTACCTCGACTTCCGGTAACAGTCTCTAAAGGAAAGCAGCAAAGCCACCGGGGCGGCGGCTTTGCTGCTTTTCTTAAGAGACTGTAACCGGCGATTCTCGGAACGCTCTTCGGTGCTATTGCTGCAGAGGGCAGGCCATACCTTCTTTCTGTTTTGCCCAAGACGGAAATCCTTGGAGGTGTGTGGGGCACCCTGCCGGTTCTCACACACTTTATCGCATCCTTCTGGCCTTAGAATTGAATTGGCTCCGGAAAAACGTAAAACATACGCCACCAGGGATTACCGTCTTGAGCGGAACAGAAAGAATGGGGAAGGGTTCCTCCCAAGGCATTTAGTGGAGATGGGGCATACACTGTCCGCAGTGGTTGGCGAATCGGGAATGGAGCCCCACCGGGCGATATTCCCGATACGCCTACCAATGCGTGGCCGGGATGCCCCAGCGTGAACGAGCCGCGGGAGGAACCCTTCCCCATTCTTTCGTCCCCTCCTCAACTCAAATCCCCCCTAAAGTACCCCATCCACCATCAGATTCACTTTCAGCACATTCACCGTCTCTTCTCCGAAAATTCCGAGTATCCTGTGGGTGGTACACTGATCTATGACTTCCTGCACCTCTTCTGTACTCATCTGGTTGTTGGCGGCAAATCCTCTCTATCTGGTATTCGGCAGCGGCCAGTGAGATATCCGGGTCCAGCCCGCTCCCTGATCCGGTTACAAGGTCAACCGGGATCGCTTCATCCCCTTTTTCCGGATGTGCGGCTTTTAACGGTCCACCCGTTCTGACACCAGCTCTTCATATTCTTCGCTGGCCGGGCTTAGGTTGGAAGGGGCAGCATACATCACTGCATTCCCTCCCGGTCTGTGTATGTGGACGTATCAATATTCATAATACGCCCCCACATATGGGCGTCATCTGTATACTGCTGCCCCAGCAGCTCACTTCCATATTTTCTGCCGTCTACTTCTATGATGCTTCCATCCGCTTTGCCACCAAAGAAAATCTGTGAGATGCCGGTAATCACTCCTGTATAAACAATCCCGCACAGAACTGTAAAAATTACAACAAGAAGTGCTGCGCGTGGTAAAACCTTTTGAACTGTCTTCATATCTTTCTTCCTCCTTTAGCACAATCCAGACATATGGATGACCATATCTATGAGCTTAATGAATACAAACGGTGTCAGGATACCTCCAAGCCCGTATACGAGCAGGTTCCTGGACAGCAGCCTTCCCGCTGATACTTCCCGGTACTTCACACCCTTAAGCGCCAGCGGAATCAATGCTATGATAACCAGCGCGTTATAGATGATTGCAGACATGACTGCACTCAAGGGACTGGACAGGTTCATAATGTTCAGTGCCGCAAGTCCCGGATACAGTCCCATGAACAGTGCGGGGATAATTGCAAAATATTTGGCTATATCATTGGCAATGCTGAATGTGGTCAGGCTTCCTCTTGTCATCAGGAGCTGTTTTCCTATCTTCACAACCTCAATCAGTTTTGTGGGTGAAGAATCCAGGTCTACCATATTCCCGGCCTCTTTCGCTGCCTGGGTGCCTGAGTTCATGGCCACAGCCACATCCGCCTGGGCCAGTGCAGGCGCATCATTGGTGCCGTCTCCGGTCATGGCCACCAGATGTCCTTTTGCCTGGAAGTCACGGATCATCGTAAGCTTCGCTTCCGGAGTGCCTCTGCAAGGAAGTCATCTACTCCGGCCTCTGCTGCAATGGCTGCAGCGGTCATAGGATTGTCACCGGTAATCATAATGGTTTTAATCCCCATTTTTCTTAAATCAGCGAACTTTTCTTTGACTCCTTGTTTGATAATATCTTTCAGATAGATGACTCCCATAACCTTGTAGTCTTTGACCACAACCAGTGGCGTCCCCCCCTGCCGGGAGATTCTTTCCACAATTTCACTGCACTCATCTGTATACTCCCCTCCATGGTAGACAACATAGGATTTCATGGTATCTGCGGCGCCTTTTCGTATCTCGCTGCCGCTGTAATCCACCCCGCTCATCCTCGTCACCGCTGTAAACGGAACAAAGTTCATATGCTTATCTTTCAGGCTTCTGCCGCGGATTCCGAAGCGTTCCTTTGCCAGTACGACAACGCTTCTCCCCTCCGGAGTCTCATCGGCCAGTGAAGACAGCTGTGCTGCATCCGCCAGTTCCTGTTCACTGACTCCCTTAACCGGTATAAATTCACTGGCCTGCCGGTTCCCAATGTAATGGTTCCGGTCTTATCCAGCATCAGGATATCCACATCCCCGGCTGCCTCAATGGCACGGCCGCTCATGGCCAGCACATTTGCCTGGTTGAGCCTGCTCATGCCTGCAATTCCGATTGCGGACAGCAGTGCTCCGATTGTCGTCGGCGCAAGGCATACAAGCAGGGCAATCAAGGTGGTGACCGCCGTCGGATTCTCAATTCCTGCCTGTTTTGCAGAAAATACAGAATAGGCATAGAGGGAAGCTGTCACCAGTATAAAGATAACCGTCAGGGCCACAAGAAATATCTGCAGCGCAATCTCATTAGGAGTCTTCTTCCTGGAAGCTCCCTCTACCATTGCAATCATCTTATCCAGAAAGCTCTCCCCGGTATCACTGGTCACTTTTACAATCACCCAGTCCGAAAGAAGTGTCGTCCCTCCGGTCACTGCACTCCGGTCACCACCGGATTCACGGATGACCGGGGCAGATTCACCGGTGATGGCACTCTCATCGACCGATGCAGCCCCTTCTATCACCTCACCGTCCGCCGGAATCTGCTCTCCGGCTTTTACGATGACGATGTCACCTTTTTTCAGGGAGGCAGAGGACACAACCGTAACCTCATCCCTGCGTCCCGCATCCGGGATTTTAAACGCTTCCACATCCTTCTTCGCCGCCCTCAGCGCATCCGCCTGGGCCTTTCCTCTGCCCTCGGCGATTGCCTCTGCAAAGTTGGCAAAGAGTACTGTAAACCAGAGAATCACCGCAATCGCCAGAATGTATCCTGCCGGGGCATCCTGAATCCCAAACAGGGCCAGGATCCACAGTCCGGTTGTCAGTATAGACGAGATAAATACAAGAAACATGACCGGATTCTGAATCTGGGTTTTGGGATTCAATTTGATAAAAGAATCCTTTATGGCTCTTCTCACCATATCTTTATCAGCAAGAGCTGTTTTTGTTTTTTCAGACATTTATCGCTACCTCCTTACAGTGAACTGAAAAATTCTGCAATCGGCCCCAAAGAAAGTGCCGGGAAAAAGCTTAAGGCTCCCACAAGCAGAACAACAAATATTAACAGGAATACAAACATGACATTGCATGTAGAAAGCGTACCTGCAGTCACCGCAATTTTCTTTTTCTTCACCATGCTTCCGGCAATTGCCATAATTCCAAGAATCGGCATGAACCGGACGAATAACATCACCAGGCCCAGTGACAGATTCAGGAATACCGTATTGGCGTTAAATCCGGCAAATGCTGAACCATTATTTCCGCCTGCGGATGAGTATGCATACAGCAGTTCTGAAAATCCATGTGCACCGCCGTTATTCAGGCTGTCCGCCACTTCCGGGACAACGGCTGCAATGCCGCTTCCGATGAGGATTGCCACCGGAGTTGCCAGACACACCACCACTGCCCATTTCATTTCATAGGGTTCAATCTTTTTACCCAGGTATTCCGGCGTCCGGCCCACCATCAGTCCTGCAATGAATACTGTCAGGATTGCAAAGGCCAGCATTCCGTACAGGCCGCAGCCCACACCGCCGAATATGACTTCTCCCAGCTGCATCTGAAGCATGGTAATCATGCCCCCCAGTGGTGTATAGCTGTCATGCATGGAGTTGACAGATCCATTGGATGCAGCTGTAGTAAATGCCGCCCACGTAGCGGAAGAACCAATACCGAACCGGGACTCCTTTCCTTCCATATTGCCTCCGGACTGACCATCCGTGCCGGCGATATCAACGGCCCCTTCCTGGGCCAGCTGAGGAGTTGCAGACTGTTCATTTACCGCTATGACAGACAGTGCCGCCACCAGCATAATCATCATAGCCGCGAAAATGGCCTTCCCTGCCGCTTGTCTTTGATATTCCTTCCAAATGTAAAGCAGAGGGAAACCGGTATCAACAACAGTGCCAGCATTTCCACAAGGTTTGAAAGCCATGTGGGGTTCTCCAGCGGATGGGCCGAATTCACTCCGTAGAATCCTCCTCCGTTCGTCCCTGCCTGTTTGATTGCAATCTGGCTGGCAGCAGGCCCGAGCGGTACCATCTGCTCTGTAATGATCTGGGCCTCCGGTACCTCTGCTCCGTCCACAGTCACTGTCTCTTTCTCTGTGTCAATCACGGCATTTTCCAGTATATTTCCTTCTCCGTCCACAGCGATGGGCTCCACAAGTTGTACCGTATCAGCAGGTTTCAGGCTCTGGGCAACTCCCTGGGATACCAGAATCACCGACATAAGGATAGACAGCGGCAGTAGAATATAGAGCACAATCCTTGTCATATCTACCCAAAAACTTCCAAGCCCTTTGTCTTTCACTTTGATAAAACCACGGATCAGAGCAAATAAAACCGCAATGCCGGTGGCTGCTGACACAAAGTTCTGTACTGTGAGCCCCAGGGCCTGTGTCAGATAGCTTAACGTACTCTCACCGCTGTACGCCTGCCAGTTCGTATTTGTCACAAAGCTGATGGCTGTATTAAAGGATAAATCCAGGGCACTCCCGGCAGCTTCTGGGGATTCCCGGGAAGTACTCCCTGCACCATCTGCAGTAAGAACAACAGCACCAGGCCGGCCAGATTAAATAAAAGAACAGCCACCAGATATTTTTTCCAATTCATCTCCTCGTCTTTTTTTACCCGCATCACCCGGTACACTGCCTTTTCACAAGGCTTTAGTATCTTTGACAGGAATACATGCTCCCCGTTCATGACTTTTCCTATGTATCCGCCCAGCGGCACGGCCAGGACGACTAATATCATCAGATAGAACGCATATTGTATAATTGTCTGCATCATTTTCCACTCCTCCATTTTTCAAGTAATATCTATATTTCACAGCCAGCCCATCATCCACGACACAGGTACCATAACCACTGCTGTCAGCAGCAGAAGTGCACCAATCATCAACACCGGGCAAAGAAGAAAGGTCAATACAATAAACAGATACGGATGCAGAACTGCCTCCTGTACTGCAATCTCTGATCCTCTTGCCAAATACAAATGAATTCGTCTGGATATATAGGCCACCATTATTTTCACCTCTTTCTTGATTTCATGGAAAGTATACTCCAGACAAAATAAAAACGGGGTTAAGGAACCCCGTTTTCAAATTAAAGAATTATAAATATGCAATTTTGGACCGTGCCGCCTGAACCGCTATCACTCTGTATATGATTTCAGATTGGCAAGCACCTTTTCATTCAGCCTGTTAACATCCTGTTTCGTCATGCCGGAGGATTTATCCTGGCAGTGTACGTTCCGGTACTGCAATAAAGCTATATTGAATAATATCTTATTGCTCCCAGAAATGGCGGGAATCCCCCGGTTCCGTGAACTCTTTAATACGAGGATGATAGCTACAATATATTTTTCTTCACCTTCACAGATTTTCCTTGCTTTAACGACTCATATGCCGCATAAGCCAATTCAATTGTGCGCAGTCCATCTTCCATAACCGCCCCAACTAACGGGCGCCCTTGTTCTACATGCAGGCGATAATCATCAAAAATATCGCCGTGCTCCCTCGCTACAAGATTCGGATACTGCATTTCCAGACAATCCCCCACATAAAACTCCAAGCGTTGGTTATTGTATAAATCCAGGAATGCGGCACCTTTTTCTCCTACAATACGAAGGGTAACATCTCCCCACATAGGATTATCCGGCCTTCTGCTCCAAGATGCATCAATTTGATAGATTGTCCCATTACTCATTGTACCGTGTAAAACGGCAATGTCCTCTGCTTCTATGTAATTATGTACTGCATTTTTTGCATAAGCTAACACATCTTCAAATTCGCCGCCGCTGAACCACCGAATCAAATCTGCCACATGGACCGTATGGTCGATGATACATCCGCCGCCGTTCTTTGCCGGGTCTAATACCCATTCCGGCGCACCCGACTCATACATACATCCATGATTGGTTGCAGTGATTGCCAGAATCTTCCCCAATTCTCCACTTTCCACAATCCGTTTCGCACGATAAACAGCATCATTAAATCGCACGGGAAAGGTGGTAATAAAGGGAACCGGATTGTCTTTTAATGCATCAGCTATCCGCATTGCGTCAGCCACACTGGTTGCAATTGGTTTATCGCAGAAGATAGCCTTGCCTGCCTTGGCAGCTGCGATACAATCATCGGCATGTTGATTGTTAATAGAGGTAACTAAAACTGCATCAATCTCCGGGTCTGCCAGCAAGGCATCGCGGGTACTATAATATTTTGCACCGAACATTTCAAGCCATTGCTTTGCAAATTGTTCATCATGATGATAAATGGCCGCAACCAGAACGCGGTCTTTCATATACTGAAGTGCAGGAACATGATTCCCTCTTGAATGAGGATGATCTAAACTGATAATTCCTAATCTGATCATAATTCTCCTCCCGCTCCGCTATTAGAATCTGATAACTTAGCCAAATCTTCCACATATGTTTGTCTGCATTCAATAAAATAACTATTCTCCGCCATTAGATGTCCTTGATTTGTATTGATGGGCTTCCATATTAACAATGCCTTTTCAGTGACAATCTCAAAATTTTCGCAGACATCCTGCGCTCCGTCGTCGAAAAACATACGCACAATCGTGTTGTGTTCACCAAATATACCAATTTCAGAAATTGCCCGTTTACAATCATGCACATCACATACTTTTGCTGCTCCTACCAGATCCTCTATTTTGCTTCTCCAATTTTGCTGCACTGCCTGTACTGTCCCAAACGGACAGACACATTGTATTATCACTTGTTCTATCTTTCCGAGATTCTGCTCTTTAATCTGTGCACAAGCCCTCTTCCACGGATGTTCTTCAAATGTCAATTGACCATTCATGCTTTGCTCCTTCTATATGTACTCATGCTCCTACTTCTTGCCTTGTTGAAAAAGCGAGTTCCATAATTGCCTCTTCTGTTGCATCCTGTGCATCCAGCTCACCTACTGCCATTCCCTCAGACAGCACCAAAATACGGTCACTTGCCCCAGTATTTCCGGTAATTCCGAAGAAATTAGAATAATTGCCATATTGTCTTTAGCTAATTTTTCGATGAGCTGATGAATCTCTTTCTTTGCACCCACATCGATTCCCCGGGTGGGCTCATCTAAGATTAACAGGGTTGGCCTGCAGGCCAGCATTTTCGCCAGACAACACTTTTGCTGATTACCTCCTGACAGGCTGGATATTTGCTGCTCCCCAGATGTTGCTTTAATGTGAAACCGCTCTTGATATTCCTGATATAAGGTTTCCTGTCTACTCGTATCCACCAGCCCTCCGGTGAGAATCTGATGTAAATCTGCCAGGCAGATATTTTCTTTCAGACTACGCAAGGGTATAATCCCCTCTCTTCTTCTGTCCTCCGATACATAACAAATTCCGTTCTGCAATGCTTCCTTGGGTGAATGCAGCTTCTTGGATTCTCCATTTAAAATGATTTCTCCACCGTCATATCTGTCCAGTCCAAAAAGGCATCTTGCAACTTCCGTTCTACCTGCCCCCATCAGACCTGACAGTCCCAATACTTCTCCTGCCCTTACGCTGAAACTGATATCTTCAAACACGCCCTTCCTGTGAAGATTTTTCACTTGCAATACCGGCTCTGCAGTTTTATCAAAATGACTTTTATCACGGATAAAGATATCATTTACTTCTCTTCCAACCATGAGTTTGGTCAAATCTTGTTCATTAGTCTCAGACACTGGTTTGGTGGTAATATATTTTCCATCACGAAGAATTGTCACTTCATCACAGATCTCAAAAATCTCCGGCAGTCGGTGAGATACATAAACAATTGCCATGCCCGCTGCCTTCATCTCCCGGATAACCTCAAAGAGTTCTTCTTTATCAGCATCTGTGATTGCTGATGTCGGTTCATCCATAATAACCAGCCATGCATCCGTACTCATTGCCTTTGCAATCTCTACCATCTGCTGCTGACTCACTGACAGGGAACTGACTTTTCTGCTGACATTCAGGTTGAGCTTTAGCCTCTGCATGAATTTTTCTGCTTCTCTCACCATATCCTTGATGGACAAAAAGAGGTTCCATTTGGTCTTCTCTTTTCCGAGAAATGCATTTTGTGCGATACTAAGCTCCGGCACCAGTGCAAATTCCTGATATATAACAGAGATTCCAAGCTTTTGAGAATCCTGAGACGAATGGATTTCTACCGGCACATCATCAATAGAAATGGAACCTTCATCCCGCTGATAGACACCGGACAGTATTTTAATCAAGGTGGATTTACCCGCCCCATTTTCACCCATCAAAGCATGTACTTTTCCGCCTTCCAGATGAAGCGATATGTCGCTTAACGCAGGTACACCTGAAAACGATTTGCTAATGTGCTTTAATTCCAATTTGTGCTTTGTACAATTACCCATTACTTCACGTGCTTTTTCATTATTTGCCATCAGAGTACCGTGCACTTTGTGCTTGAACAAATCCTTGGCGGAAACCACTGCCTGGTCTGCCAATACTGCTGCCAACACACACAACCCTTTGATAATGTAGTTCCAAAACACAGAGATATCAATCATATTGATACCAAGTGTAATAGTCCCCATAAGCAGACATCCAAGAAATGTTCCGCCGATTGTTCCGATTCCGCCAAGTAAACTTGTTCCTCCTAACACTACTGCCGTAATGACCGTAAACTCCAATCCCTCGCCTGCCAGAGGCTGTGCAGAACTGGCACGTCCCACTGTAACGATGGTGGCAATCCCACATAAGAAACCGGTAATGGCATAGGTGGAAAAGACAAACTTCTTTGAATCAATGCCTGAAGCATGTGCCGCTCTGGAATTGCCGCCTACCGCATACAGCCGGATGCCAAACGGTAAGCGTTGAACAGCCCATATCCAGAATATAATAAAGGGAACTAAAAGAACCAAAACCGAGGGGATGACAAATTCTCCAACTATCCACTGTTCGTTTCCAAGCCATTTATACACATCGTTTGACACTACAATACGAGAGCTGTCTGTAACCAGAAGAGTAAGACCTTTGCAAAATGTCTGTGTTGCCAACGTTGCCATAAAAGGGCTGATACTAAGAATTCCACACAGTACTCCGTTCAGCGCACCAATTGCGGTGCTGACCGCTAAAGAAGTCACTATTCCGGCAGCCGCGCCTGCCACGCTGCCAGGGCCTATTGCATTGATTACCACTGCCGTAACCGCTCCGCTAAGGGCGATATTGGCACCAACAGACAAATCGATTCCACCTACAATAATCACAAGAGTCATCCCTACTGCCAGTATGGTGAAAACCGCCGATTGCCGAACCAGATTGGTTATAGTCATAACATTTGCAAAATTGTTGATTGTCAGAGAAAATACTATAAGAAACACTACTACAATTCCCAATAGTATCCAGTAGCGTTTTGCTTGAGAAGTCATATTTTCCCGTTTTAACTTCTGCATATGAGCCCCTTCCTTTCTTCTCCTGCAATTTCTTGCCGTCCGGAGGCGCAAGCACCCCCGTTCAGCTTATACTACATTCTACTTTGTAGGAACAAAACTATCATCAAACTCTTTTGCGTATGCTTCCGCGGAAACAATAGTTCTTGCTTCATCAATAGTAACTAATTTATAAGGAACATTATTGATTTCTGTCAAGTTATTGTCTTTTACAAACTTCATCATCTCATCGCCCATTACTTTATAAGTTGGGAGATACTGGTCACGAGCCATCTTTTCTTTTTCGAAAATACGGCGTCCGATAACAATTCCCCAGTAACCTAAACGTTCATTACCTACAACATTATCCAATAAATATTCTCCGGCTTCCAGATGATTCAATGCATCGGTATCTCCATCATTTGAGGAAATTGTTACATCACCCCCCGCATTCTTGATTCCTTCATAGGCGCCATAACTCATACCATCTGCAATTACGTGCATATGTAAAAGATCCTTATTTGATCGAATTAAGTCTTCCGCTACGGTCATCGAAGTATTGGCATCCCATTTGCCCATGCCTGTAACTAATTTCAAATTTGGATAATTCTCCATTGCATCTGTAAAACCTTGCTGGCGTTTTTCAGAGACAAGATTTCCTGCACTTCCTACAATCAAGCCAATAGAACCTGTCTGATCTTTGTAGCGTTCACCGATTACCGTTGCTGCAAAAAATGCATCATCGTAGTCTGGGTACACCAGATTATAATTGTCCTCGCCTTCCACCTTACTTCCTGCTGTCATAACCGTGATTCCGGCTTCTGTCGCTTCATTGACTACATCGACTACACCAGCCACATCACAGGAATCCATCAGATTGCATCTACACCTTGTTGTATAAATCCCCGAATCTGGTCAATCTGTGTATCCAAGTTTCCTTCACAGGCCTTCCAGACCAATTCGCAATTGTTATCTTCTGCCGCTTTATCTGCACCTTTTTTTATAAGTACCAGCCCGGCATCACTTAAGTTAATGCATGCCATACCAATTACCATTTTTTTATCATCAGTACCAGCGTCTTTTTATCCTCTTCTTTTTTTCCACATCCTATCAACATAGAAGCTGTCATAGCCATCATCAATAATATTGATACAAATTTTTTCATAATAATCTCCTTTATCAATCTTTCGTTTTTAAGTTACGTCTTGAAATAATCAGTGCATCCACTACAATAGCTAGCATAATTACCAGTCCTTTGATTGCGGATTGTGCATTTACCGGCACCTTCATAAACGTCAATGCATTTACCAGTACACCTATAATCAGCACACCTATAATGGTACCGCTTATTTTTCCCCGGCCGCCCAGCGTGCTCGTTCCGCCGATAACTGCTGCTGCAATGGCATCCATCATAGAACCAGCTCCCAGGTTCGGTGATATCTGCCCCACCCGGCTGACTGTCAGAAGTGCTGCCACCCCAACGAAAGCTCCGTTCAATACATATACTTTGAATTTTTTCCTTACAGTATTTATGCCACAATATCTGGCTGCATCTTCATTACTTCCAAGTGCATAAATCGTTGTGCCTAGGCGGGTACGATACAGAATCACCGCTGCTAAAACAGCCATCACAATAAACGCAAATGTCTGAAACGAAAGAATTCCAAATATCTTTCCCCGTCCAATAAAGGTTACTCCTTCGGAACTGAGAAACATGATTTCTCCCTCGGAAACCCAATGGGTAATTCCTTGCGCAATGCTCATCATTCCCAGCGTTGCAACAAACGGCAGCAATTTTAACTTTGTAATCAGGAAACCGTTGACTGCACCAAGTGCCATTCCGACCGCAATGCATAAGGCAACCAAGGTTGCGGCATTATTCCCTGCTCGTACATGAAGGATACTGGATACCACCGCAATCATGGTCAATCCATTTTCTATAGATAAATCAATTCCCCCTGTTATAAGTACGAAGGTAATACCCAAAGCCAAGACACCCTTCGCCGCATTCTGTTCCATGACACCAAGCAGGTTGCCCGGTGTCAGAAAAGACGGATTCATCAATGTCGCACCAATGATTAAAACAACAAGTATTCCAACATTAATCATCTGATTCAAATCAATTCGTGTACCTAGGCCAGTTTTGAGTCTGTCCATGTAGCATCTTCCCTCCATGAAATTTGTCATATGCGCATTATGGCAGTAATACAGGCATACCTGTTTTCAATGATTCCCTACAGGCATCAATTACCTTCACCGCCAAAACTGCACGTTCGTTGTCAACTATATAGGGACTGCCGGAAATAGTTGCTTGGCAGAAATGGAGTAATTCTGCTTTGAGAGCTCCTTGAATCTCCCCGTTAAGCTCTGGCCAATATGTCATCTCTGGGTAATCAACCATGGCATCTCTTTTGTATATTTCAAGGCCCTGGTTTTTGATATCAATGTAACCCGTGGCTTCTGTGCCAAATACATGTGCCCTTGCCACAAATCCCAGGGATTTGCTTGCATGCGCCCAAAACAGATGAACAACCGCTATTGCTCCGTTATCAAAAGTGATGGTATTAAAAGTCCCATCGCCTTCATTGATGGCATTTTCTCCATTAAATTGTCCGTTGACTTTATCAACTCCTTGTGCGTATACTTTCACCGGCTTCGCACTTCCTGCAAAAGTCAACATTGCTTCAAAATCATGCACTCCCATGTAATGATACATAGAAATCGAGCCTTTTAACCGCTTTGGAACACCATTGTCGGAGGTTCTCTCCAGGTACATATTGGTCACCTGCCCGAACTCTCCTTTTGCGATGTGTTCGGCAAGAATCTGGTACTTAGGATCAAACTTCGTAACCTGCCCTACCATCATTCTTGTTCCATGTTCTTTTACAAGTTCCATAATCTTGTCTGCATTCCCGCCGTCCTGAGCTATGGGTTTTTCTAATAACAGAGCTTTCCCTGCTTCAATCACCGGCTTCGCAGCACTATAATGATAGTGCTCAGATACCGCTACACTGCATGCGTCAACCTCACCTCCTATCTCCTGCAGCATTGTTTCAGCATCATAATATGCCTTACACTTTGGCTCACTCTCCCGACGTCTGTCATTGATAGATGCCGCCAGCTCATCAGCCATAGAACGGTTGAAATCGCAAACTGCCAATAAGTTGGCATTGGGCAGGCTTTCGTAAATATTTGCATGGTTGCTTCCAAAATATCCACACCCAATGACTGCGACGTTCAATTGATTTGTTGCGTTCATAATCTTCTCCTCCTTTATTTACATTTACTGACCAAGACTATTTGACTACCATTCTAAAATCAATGTGTCTTGGCGGAATGCAGTTCTCTTTCACGTATTGCTCTGCCTCATGCAAAGACATTGTGTTGTCCGGATCCAGTAATATTTTTCTGATGTGATATCTGGCATATAAATCAGTCAGTGTATTATCACCTTCCCTGACACACGCTATATCTCTTGCGAACAGTGCTTCAACAAATGCAAAATCCGGATGCTCCAGTTCTATATTGGCTAATCCTGCCTGAATACTCAGCCAGTCCTGTTTCTGATAATCGTCAGGGAGACACCTATAGAATTTCCAAGCCTGCTCATACTCCCCGTCCATCAATAATACATCCATCAATTCTTCTGAAAATGCCTTATCAATTGAGAAATTCTCCAATTCCACTGCTCTTTTCATAAGGGATATGGCTTGGCTTATGTCGCCCCTTTGCCTCGCATCATATGCCAGGTTACGCAGCGCGAACGGCGAGGGCTGAAGCGTAACGGATTTTTCCCATTGTTCCACCGCTTCTTTTTGCTGTCCGAGTTCATAGAGCATGACTCCCAAATGTAACCGTGATAAATAATGATCTCCTTCTGTTTTCTCCAGACTGTTTTTCAGCAGTTCCAGAAACTGTTCGTCTACCATCCAGCTTGGGGGTGCACTTTCCACACTGGTTTCCGGCAGATATCCTTTTTCTAACAGCTGAATCCATGAATCCTGCTCCTTGGTAAGTGTTACTTTGGGGAACTTCATGCCTGCCGGAATGCTACCTCCGCGCCGTTCTTCCAAAGCTCCCCACCCCAGTCCGCAAGATAGTATTTCTTCTACCGGAAGGGTCGCCTGCTGCGCAAATACCTTATCCCACTCTTCCAATTCATTGCTTGGCAACGCACTCTTCACTGCTTTATCAACCACATTTCTCGCCTCTCCATAGTCTTCTCCCGAAACAAGTGCAAAATCTTCTACATTGGTTTCCCCAATGGCCTGTGTAAAGCTCCAGCTTGTCTTTGCCGGTATGTAGATGGAATTGAGTTGCGTAGGTGCTAAACCTGCCTGCAGCTCCACGTAATTCCCGTTTTCCTTATTGGCAAGATATTCACACCAGCGCTGCCCTCCTGCATGGGTTCCCCAGCAGAACATTTTTCGGAAACGAAGGGGCAGTGTGGATGCTTCGAAAAATACTGTTCCGGTTTCATAAACTGCAGCACTCCAACACGATGCAATATCTTCCGGGTTCTGGAAAAAAAACTCGTTGGAATACGTGGAGTTTGCCGGATAAGAAGAATCTTTTCCCGGCAAAGTAGGCAGCAGCGGAAGCTTTGCTCTTCCAAATACCCGCACCGGATTTTTATTGTCGCTGATACTGTCCGGGTCCATATAAATCACTTCCTCCGTACCTGAAAATACCCTTACCTTTTCCGTTGCTTTCACCGCAATATTACTCCACCAATATGTAGAATGCTCTCTCTCATCCTGGTTATATAAGGTGACATGCGCATAAACTACATCTGCGCCGTCCGGCAAGTGGAAATCGATTTGTATAAACAGGCGTTTCATGCGCTCAAATTCGTACATTCGCAGGAATTCTTCCCCGCTGTCAGCCGTTATCTTTGCAAAGAAAACGGGACTGCTGCTGTATACGGCATGTCCATATTGGGAACAGTTCCATTCAATTCCTCCGGAGAACCATGCATTCCTTATTCCAAGATTAGCCGGCTGAAACACTGGATTACGGTAGAGTATTTCATGTCCTGAATCTTTTCTCTTCATGGACCAAAGGCGACCGCCCTGCTCCGGTAAAAATGTGACAACCAGCCGGTCATTTTCCAACACTGCTGTCTTTATACTTATCTCTGATTTGTTACGGTCATATTTATCAATGGTCCGATATGGCAGTACACGGAAACCGGTATTTTCTCCCAGAGATTTTTCCTCTTCCGGGCGGAGCGTTCCATTTCCTCTGGAGGGTTTGTGCCTTTCCGCATCCCGGAATATGGGCAACGGGTTATCTCCGGTGATTTTTGCCCCTTGCATTTGGATATGGCTTACATATGCTTTCATTATTTTGCTCCTTTCATTTGTGCATAATGTATATTTATCTTTCTAATATTTAGTTTTTTGTCACAAATATTACAGTTATATTATGTGGTAAAATACCCTGTAGTCAATGCATTTGGCTACAACGAATAGAAATGTATAAAAACTCAATAGGTTTCTAAGCATTTTGTACACATTTCCTCTTTTATCCAGTTGTACAGAAGAAAAAAGTCTGATATGCTCAATAATGCATTTTATAGAAAGGAGACAAATCATGATTCGGTATTTGAATAGCCTGAGCTTCTCAAACTATGGAAAATTATTACAGGACCGTACATCTACACACGGTTTTCCAATTGGCGGAAGTTACCATGAAGAAACTATTGTACTAAAAAAAGCGCCCTCTGTACTAAATTATTTGGACGCAGATTGGATGTATTTGGATTTTGAAGACGGGATAACGATTCTGGCAGTATCGACTGTCTTAGACGAACATGAAATTGTCTATTTTTATTTAGATAAACCCGTCGCAATATCACGGGGCGTATATTTCGCTTTGATTCCTCTTTTTGAATGTTCTACAGTCCGCTGCAGCATGAGGAGAAATGAGACCTGGATTCCCCAAACCACCCCTGTACGCAATGCCTGTCTCTCCATCACCCGTCAGATGTCTATTACCAACATCTATACCATCTTTTATCAGGAGCAAATGAAATCCTTTGTATTCAAAGGGGAATCCCACGAGATGGCAGAAATGACCTATGCAGATAAGGGAACCATACATTTAGTAACTGGCCAGGTT